>JAMKPZ010003796.1:0-22368 GCA_024699675.1 Amphibolis antarctica | reverse complement strand
GGTATACCCATTATTTTCGATAGGCTATTTACCTTAGAAAAATTTCATTTTTACATAAACTTCAAACCAGGTAACCACGTTGTTAAACCAGGTTACCACATCTTATAGAAAATAAACACTTAGACAAAATTTCACATTTGAAGTACCGTTGCATTTCCAATAGAGAAAATTGGTTGTTCGTTTTTCCAGAAATGGAATTCTGATTTTCAAAGGTTTAACCCCGTTTGGTAGATTTCAGTACTTCATTATTTTCTGTTCCTTAACTGAAAGATAGGGTTTCACTTTCACAAAAAAACGAAAATCCAAAATGGAAATTCAGAATTCCATTTCTGCATGTTTTCGTCTAGAGTATTTTGAAATATCCAATAGGATTCTGACTTTGGAAATATCACCCATTAAAATATGATCGTTGGTAAAAAACGGAATTTCGAATTAAGTCAAATTTGGAATTTCGTTTTAGGCGAAAAATATAGCTATTAGACCCAAAATATAGTCTTTGGACACATTGGTTTATTTATAAATAAGACCCCTAATCCCACTTTATATAATGACACCTTTTGCAATCCTAAGCTTTCCCATGCACATAACTTTTCAATTCTCTATTTTTAGCTCTCATTGAGCATCTCTCAAAGTATTGCTAGTGCATGCATAGATTGAGCATCATCCTTAGCACTTTTGAGCAAAGGCAATTGGTTTTGCAAGTTTCGATTGTGATTGGTTTTCGTGTTTTTGATTGGTTTTGCTTGGATTTTGACCATAGAACTTGAGGTACACCCATTGGGATTAGAGTTGATGGTTGAAGAGTTCGACCATAAACTTTTGTTGGTTGAGATGTTTAACCCTAAACACTTGTGTGTAGTTGGTTAAAGAGTTTGACCTTAAATTCTTGTTGGTTGAGGTATTCGATCCAAAATACTTGTGTGTGGTTGGTCGAAGAGTTTGTCCATAAACTCTTGTTGGTTGAGGTGTTCAACTTTAAATACTTATTTGGTTGGTTGAGGAATTTGACCACAAATACCTGGTTATAGTTGGTTCTCGACCATAAATACTCATTTGTAATTGATTTTATAGTAGATTAGTGTAAGCTCAAGCTTGTGTACTTGAGGGTTGACGTACCCAATTGGTGAATCACTTAAAAATTCTCCTATACACTCAGTTTGTTTATATTTTGCTTGTGCACTCGTTTGTTAAAAATCATATAAATTTTTAAACACACTAGATATTCACCCCCTCTTGAGCAGTGTAGTCGATCCTTTTAATTCCTTTGATCCATTTTTCTTCTTTTTTTAGATTTATTTTCAACGAAGTTTGAACTAAGGGTTTTATTTCCCTTGTCAACTGTAGTTAGGGTTTCACTCATCTTTTGTTGTTTTATTTTACTTTAGTTTTATTTTTCTTTCCCCCATTATGCCTCTATTCTTTTGTTTGATTAATTTTTTACTTTTGTTTAATGAAACTCAATCTTTAGCTATTTTCTTTTTCCTTGTTTTTACTGAATTTTGACTCCTTCCATCTTCTTCTGTTTTTTCTTCGTGATCGATCATTGTCAATATCAATGATGACATCGGGACCTCTGGAGGCAACTAGCGATCCTTCCATCACCTATGCATAATTAGGTGAGGAGCTTCTCCACTCAATTAGCGTTTTGATTAGGGAAGATGATGGCATATGTGGATGACTGAGATGCGATGGAGTAAATCAGGTGGTCAAGAGTTGATTCTCCTAATCTAGGTAATTTATTTTAATATAATATTTGTTTTAACTTGATTAAACAAAGTGTAATTGATGTTTTAACTTAATTAATTATAGATTAATTAATTTTAATCTTGTCCCCCTCCCCTCTTGTCGTTTTTTATGGGTTTGGGCTCAAGTTATGAAGCCCAGTCTGTATCTCATATTTCATTCATTATCTTTTTTTTTTTTTGTATGGGTATGGGTTGAGGGGTTTTCCCTTTCTTTTTTTTTACTATGAATTGGGCCTAATTTTTTCTTCTCTTCCTTTCCTTGATTTTATTTTCGTAGAGGGCAACTTCCTTGACAGAGGTTGCAATGGAGAGCAATAGTCTGTTGTTTGTTTGTTTTGACGATGGTGGGTCATCAGTGAGAGTTGGCTTTATTTTTTTTGTTTTTATTTAAAACCTTACCCCAATATTATACATCAGTCGGGTAAAAGCTTGCCAACCCTAGCAAAAAATATAAAAACTTTATCCAACGAGGAGGGAGGGACAAGCCAAAACCCCTCCAAAGACCAGACGTTCACCAACAAATCAGAAACAGTTCAGATACAAGTCGACAAAACCATAGAAAAACACCAAAGAAACAAAAAGCAACACTAGACCACCTGCCTCAAACTCAAGATCCCCTATTGATCCATCAGAAGGATGCTCCTCAATTTTGCAGGGCAGTCAAGCTAGGACCAAACCTTTACCTTCAAACCAATGCCTTTACCAATAACATAATCAGCAGCACAATTGCCTTGTTGGTGAATCCAAGTAACCGATTGGAAGGCCTTGGAAACCTTGCACAAGTCAAACCAGCATCCGAAAGCATGGACATTAGGACACTTACCCCTCCCAAGCGCATCACTCAGGACCTTAGAGTTAATCTCCACTGCTACTTTCTGACACACCATACCAGAATCAAGATAGTAACGCATGCCTTTCAGCAGCCCAAGAATCTCCACGTGAAGCGAATCCTCCGCATCCAACATAAAAGCCACAGCCCACCTTAGCTCGCTGTTGTCGTTACGCAAAACCGCACCACCCGCAGTAATCCCTGCCTTCTTGAAAGCCGCATCCACATTAAGTTTCCACGAACCTTTTCCTGGTTTCTTCCACGATATCCATTGCCCTTTTGTAATACCAACCATGGGAGCCTGCCTCCTACTAAAGAAAAGATCAATTGCACCACTCACTTTCTGACAAATCATCCCAAAATTCCGGTCCTCCCCAGCCATCTTGACCTTGCATCGAGCTTTCCAACATTCCCACAGGATGGTGGCCACCAAGTATTTGAGTAACTTGCATTTTTGACACTTTCCCTTGTACCTCAAATCTGCTAGAATCCAACGTTGCCACTCAGTGCTATTAGCAATGGACAACCCAAAACATCCACAAGTCCAAGTACGAAATAGGACCGCACATTCCCCTTTAAAGAAAAGGTGAGCAGGAGAATCCATCCCACGTGGAATCCTACAACAACCACAAATCGAAGTCAAGGAAAAACCTTTCCTCACAAAAAATTCATTAGTTGGCCAAATATCCTAAAACCATTTCCAAAGAAATCTTCATAGGAATAAAGGATTGCCAAAGACCAAGGTTCCAATCAATTGTAGCGCTTCTACTTCGGATGAAGTCCCAAGCATTTGTAGTTGAAAGGGTCCCATTGCTATTGGCAATCTAGTCAAACTTGTCCTGATCGCTAGAGATTTTCTTAACAATGCTGTTAAAGACCTCCAAAGGAATGTGGTTCCTCCAACCCGAGATATCCATCCTGCCAATATCAGCTAGTTTCCATGAAGCCATCCGATCGTCTATTGGCTTCCAACCAAGCCATGGATTTATAAGATCACGCCCTCTAGTCCATCTCATGTGAATAGTGACCTAGTTCCAAGTAGCATGCAGACCCTTCCAAATTCTAGAACCTCTTGCACATTCACAAGTGATACCTTCATAAGTAGAGTGGATATAATTTGTCCAAATCCCTTTACCATTTTGAACACGCCAAGCCATCTTGGCCTGGAGAGCACACATCATTTCTTTGAAATCTTGGATGCCAAGACCTCCCTTCGAAATAGGCTTAGTTATTTTTTGCCATCTAAGATAGTGTTCGGCCTTATCATTGAAAGCACTGCCCCACAGAAATCTTGCACATAGGCATTTGATGCTATCCACTACACCACAAGGGATATCTTGAACACAAAAAATGTGTATGGGAATCCCAAAGAGCACATGTTGAATCAGAGTCAGCCGCCTCCCTGGGCTTAGGATCTTGGAAGTCCAACCTGCCATCCTGTCGTGGAATTTTCCTATAAGATCTTGAAAATAAATTGACTTAGGCTTGCCAACAAAAATAGGACAACCGAGATATTTAAAAGGAAAAAACCCCTGGTAGAAACCAGTAGCTTGTGCAATGCGATTAGCACAGCTTTTAGGACTTTTAGATGAGATGAATCTACTCTTCGTCATATTTACACGTTGACCAATCGATTCTTGGTAGCTGCTAAGAACCTATAAACATTTTTGGAGAGCTCCTTTGCTGCCATTTAAGAACAAAATCGTGTCATTAGCATACAATAAATGAGAAACAGTAAAATTCCTTTTGCCAACGAGATAAGGAATGTAGCCTCTAGATCTCTCCATAGCCACCAACCCCCGACATAGAAGCTCCTCAGCAAGAATGAACAAGAAAGGAGAGATCAGATCTCCTTGGCGTAGGCCCCTGGAACTAACAAAGAAATTGGTAGCTGAACCATTAACAAATATAGCAAAAGAGGCATTCACCACACAGTTGTTGATAAGATTAATACAGCCCATAGAAAAATTGCAATGACCAAGGACAACAAACAAGGTGTCCCATTCCAGTCTGTCATAAGCTTTCTCCATATCCAGATTAAGAATGAGGTTACCTCCCCTGTAACCTTTATCAATGTACTAAACAAGATCTTGAGTCAGAGCAACATTGTCAAAAATACTCCTGCCTTTCACAAAAACTCCTTGATTAGGCGAAATCAGTTTGTCTATGAACTCACTCAACCTGGAAGTCAGAAGTTTTGAAACAATTTTGTACCGAACATTGCAGAGATTAATTGACCGAAATTCCTTAAAACTTAAGGGTTCGGAACTTTAGGAATTAAAGCAAGGAAGGTGGCTTTCCAAGATCTGTCCAGCTCTTGACCATTAAAGACCACTTGCATGGCATCGACCAAATCTTGCCCAATGACATCCCAAAAACATTGATAGAACGTAGCAGTAAAATTGTTCGGATCAGGGGCACTATCCCTATTTATATCCATAACAGCCTATTTAATCTCAACATTGTTGGGGATCCACATTAATCGATTGCTCTCCTCCACTGAAACCAAACTAGGAATTAGATCAAGAAGCTTCAGGTCTAGCTGATGCTCTTCCGAAGCAAAGAGGTTGGAGAAGTACCTGAATGCCCCATCCTTAATCTCCTCCACAATCTTGAAAGTATCACAATTCATCATTTTGTTGTTGACTAGAGCATGAAAATACCTCGTGTTTTTGTCCCCCTTAGTTGGTCATCTGATTCGCATCTTCTATGTTAAAAAAATCTCGTGCTTCTTATCATTTCTGCATAGTTGGCCTTTTAAAAGAGTGAGCCGCTCAAAGGCATCCATCGTCCTCTCCTGATGAATGTCCGTTTCAAGCAAATTGATATCTGAAAGAATCCTATCTTTCTCAAGAAAAATGTTGCCAAATGTATCTCGGTTCCAAGTCTTCAAAATAGCCTTGAGCTTTCAAAGCTTAATGGAGAGGTTTAAAATGGGGTTATGGGCAACCCGCCTGCTCCATTCCTTCTTAATCAGCTTCTCAAAATCCTCATGGGAGTGCCACATTCTTTGGTATCTAAAGGTCCTCGAACCCCAATTCCTGACCATATGCCTAGTGACCACCATTGGTGCATGATCCGAATAGATTCTATCCTTATATAAAATGATGGCATCATGTGACTGCAAAAATTCATTATTTACCAGAACTCTGTCAAGTCTCTTATAGAGTTTGCCACTCCCAGATCTATTATTGCACCACGAAAAAGAGTCCCTGAGATGTTACGGTTCCACCAACTGATTCAAAGCAATAAATTCATTAAACTCACTACAACTACCAGAATCCAAAACCACACTAGAAGAACTCTCTACAGCCTCCCAAATGACGTTAAAGTCGCCTCCAATAATCCAAGTGGTACCACGAAGCCCCTCCCTTATACCGCCTAGATGTTCCCAAAGCTTGCACTGCTCATACCTCGAACACTTAGCATACACAACCGAGACCGAAAAGGAGCAGCCATTCAGATCCTCCATGATGCATGTAACAGCCTGATCATCCTCATTAATGATCTCGAGTTTAATCTCATCTGACCAGACCAACCAAATTTTCTGATTCAAATTGTAACAATTATTAAGCCTTAGACGAAGAGCTAAACAACGACAATCCTCTTGGCCCACCAACAGTTCCAAAAAGGCACACATCTTGATGTGATGAAGATTAATAATATCCTTGCAATAACGAATGGTGGCCTTGTTGCCAAGGCCCCGACAATTCCAAAAGCGGATATTAAACATCATAAAAAGGATATAAGGATGGAAGAACCTGTAGTAAGCATCCCAGTCAGATGAGCTCCCTAGCCCCCAAAGCTACGGCTTGGCCTTTGAGCTCCCCATTGCTATGAAGCTCGTATTGTTTCTTGGGAGCCACCTGAGCACTTGTCCCCTCTGAGACATATCCCCTTGCTAGCCCTTCTATCTTGCTTTGCTCCTCAATAGAAAAGTCACCATCTTCACTGACATGACCTGAAGTTGATGTTTCAACTTCAGCATTCAAGGTGCCTTCCAGAGATTTAGCCTTGTGACCACAAGATACCTAGCAGTTCGTCCACCGGAACACCACTTAGGTAGGGTGATTTTGCCAACCGAGCCATCGCCCGACTCCTATCACAAGATTCAACCTCAGTGGACGAAGCAAACTCTCCCTCCTTCAATGCATCCACCATAGGAGGAGCCACCACCACAGTCCGACCAGGCTAGATACTAGGGGCAGCATCATCCGACCTAGGGCTCTACTCGCCCTCTTGCCTTCCCCCAAACCCACCACTACACCCCGCTTGCTGTCTCCTCTTCCTAGAAGAGACCAGAATCCAGTCCTTTCGGCCTCGTGAAGCTTTTGACATTCTTATGAACGTAAAGCACCTTGCCAAGCATGCCTACAATAGATTGGATTGCTCTAGGAGTGTATAGATGAGCTCTAAATTTGGGGAAGTGGGCCCAAATCGGAGCAATTGAAGACTCCTGTCCAGGAGAGAATTTAGGCGACCATCGAAAGACAGTCATTTGCCACCCTTGAGTGTTCCAATCTCACACCATAGCCTACATCATATCAGACTCTTGGAATCTGATAAGGATGTAGTTCGCGTCAATCGCCAAGGGAAAGACCTCCTGTTTCAGATTCAGACCGTTCTTTAACGCCTGCAAGAATGAATTGCAACTCTGACCACCTCCCAAAAAAATGCCCAACCAAAGTCCACGAGAGAGGTTTAGCCATACTCTCAACCTCATCCTTACTAAACGACACACAATCTCCTCTCCTCCTTTGGAGGGTGTAGGGAGATATCTGGGAAGCGCAACGGCACCAACGATTCCTTTAACAACCTTGCAAAGGACTTCCTCTCAATATTACCACCCCACCTATGATTGATTCCAGTGGCAGGGCCAGGGTCCGAAGACGGTCACCACATTGGTTTTGGAGCTAGAAGGTGGAAGGTAACCAAGGGTGTTTGGGTGGTGGCATTTGGACAAAGAATCGAAACCCTATATCTTACGGCGAATGATGTGGAGGGGACTCTCTCGTTAGTTAGCTTCGTAGATGAGTTCGAGTTGTGGCATTGCAGGATGGGACACAACAGTATAAATGGGTTGAAGGTGTTGGCAATGGGTGGTAAAATCTCAAATTTGAAGAATGTCAGTTTGGTGACATGTGAGAATTGCATCTTGGGTAAGCAGAAAAGGGTGACCTTCTCAAAGGCAGTTCAGAAGCTCAAACCAGAGAAACTAGACCTTGTATACAAAGATGTATGGGAGTTGACACCTGTTAGCTCCATTGGTGGATCCCAGTACTATGCCACATTCATCGATGATTGCATAAGGAAAGTGTGGGTATATTTTCTCAGGCAAAAGTCAGAGGTCCTTCAAGCTTTCAAGAAGTGGAAGGCAGAGGCGAAGAACCAAGTTGGGAGAAAGTTTAAATGCATCAAGTCGGACAATGGTGGAGAATATGATAGCAATGAGTTCATTGGATTTTGCGAAGAGGAAGAGATCAAAAGGTTGAGGACAGTACCTAGAACCCCACAGCAGAATGAGGTTGCCGAGAGGATGAACCAGACCCTGAATAAGAGAGCCTGATGCATGTGGTTACATGCAGGGTTTTTGAAGTCATTTTGGGTGGAAGCCGTTAGCTCAGCCGTGTACTTGATCAATAGGAGTCCTGTTCCGGTTGGCTTACGAGTTCTGGAAGAGTTGTGGACGGGGAAGGAGGTGAGTTATTCTCATCTCAGAATCTTTGGGTTTTTATTGTTTGTTCATGTCAACAGCGACAAGAGGGACAAGTTGGATTAAAAATCGCAAAGATGTTACTTCATTGGGTATGACCAGAAATATCTTGGCTACAGGTTCTGGGATGACGAAGCCAAGGTGATCCGGGCCAAGGACGTCGTGTTTGATGAAAAGACGCTCTACAAGCACAGGAGTGCAGGGTCAGTCGAGCGGCAATTGGGTAGTATCACCTGACTACCAACTGAAGGGGAGCGGCAACCAGATAGTCAAGGTTGGCACTTCAGAAATATCTTTGGAAGAGACTTCAGTTTCTAGAAGATGCAGATAGAGGATTTGCTGTATCAGAAGAAGTTCCATCGCCCTTTGTTGGGAAAGAGGTTGGCGAACATGGATGATGAAGAGGGGGAGTTGTTGGATCGCCAGACACTAGGTATAGTGAGACTCATGTTGGTGAAGAACGTTGCTTTCAATGTTGCCAAGGAGAAGACTACTGTTAGGCTGATGAAGGCCTTATCCAACACGTACGAGAAGCCGACGACATCGAATAAGGTTTTGCCTATGTGCAAACTTTTCAATCTGAAGATGCGAGAAGATGTAGCAGTCGCAGACCATGTGAATGAGTTGAACACAATATTGACTTAGTTGGATTCAGTGGAGATTGTGTTCAACAATGAGGTTAGAGCTTTGATTCTATTGTCATCTCTTCCCTTAAGTTGGTCCGTCGTTATGTCGGGGAGCAACTCATTGGGTCATGGGAAGTTGGATATGGGTAGTATTACGGATTTAGTCATGAGTGAGGACATCCGAAGGAGAGGCAGCGGTGAAGCTTCGACATCAGTGCTCAACATAGAGAGTAGGGCAGATGTTAGTCTAGAGGTAGGAAGAATGGGAAGGGAAGATCCAAATCAAGAGGCACCAGCAAGGTCCGGTCCGACATCAAGTGTTGGAACTGTGAGCAGTACGAGCATTTCAAGTCTTAGTGTAGTGCTTTGAAGGACAGCAAAGGAAAGGCACCAACAGGACCCGATGCTAAGTCAGTGTTAGGGGACACAGATGAGGCCTTAGTTTGTTGCGTTGATAGCTTAGTTGATTCTTGGGTGTTAGACTCTAGGGCATCTTTCCACACCACTTACAGGAAGGAGTTGCTTCACAACTATCGTGAGACTCCAGTGAAGAAGGTGTACCTCGCAAACAACTCCAGTTTGGACGTGTTGGGACGAGGAGAGGTTCAGATCAGAACCAAGCAGGGACTATGGAGGTTGCTGGAAGTGAGGTATGTTCTGAATCTGGCCAAGAACTTAATCCCCATTAGCTAGTTAGACGAAGACGGTCACCACATTGGTTTTGGAGTCGGAAGGTGGAAGGTAACCAAGGGTGTTCGGGTGGTGGCATCCGGACAGAGAATCGGAACCCTGTATCTTACGCCAGATGATGTGAAGGGGACTCTCTTGCCAGTTAGCTTTGTAGATGAGTCCGAGTTGTGGCATTGTAGGATGAGACACAACAGTATGAAGGGGTTGAAGGTGTTGGTAGTGGGTGGTAAAATCCCAAATTTGAAGAATGTCAGTTTGGAGACATGTGAGAATTGCATCTTAGGTAGGTAGAAAAGGGTAACCTTCTCAAAGGTAGTTCAGGAGCCCAAGCCAAAGAAACTGGACCTCGTACACATAGACGTGTGGGGGTTGACACCTGTTAGCTCCATTGGTGGATCTTAGTATTATGTCACATTCATCGATGATTGCACAAAGAAAGTGTGGGTATACTTTCTCAGACAAAAGTCAGAGGTCCTTCAAGCTTTCAAGAAGTGGAAGACAGAGGTGGAGAACTAGGCTGGGAGAAAGTTGAAATGCATCAAGTCGGATAATGGTGGAGAATACGACAATAATGAGTTCCTTGGATTTTGCGAAGAGGAAGGGATCAGAAGGTTGAGGACAGTACTTGGAACCCCACAACAGAATGAGGTTGCCGAGAGGATGAACCAGACCCTGAATGAGAGAGCCCGATGCATGAGCTTACATGCAGGGTTTTTGAAGTCATTTTGGGTGGAAGCCGTTAGCTCAAGCGCGTACCTGATCAACAGGAGTCCTGTTTCGATTGGCTTACGGGTTCCAGAAGAGTTGTGGACGGGGAAGGAGGTGAGTTATTCTCATCTCAGAATCTTTGGGTCTTTATTGTTTGTTCATGTCAACAGCGACGAGGGACAAGTTGGACCAAAAATCGCAAAGATGTTACTTTATTGGGTATGGCCAGAACTATCTTGGCTATAGGTTCTGGGATGACGAAGCTAAGAAGGTGATCTGGGCCAAGGACGTCGTGTTCGACGAAAAGACGCTCTACAAGCACAGGAGTGCAGGGTCAGTCGAGCGGCAACTGGGTAGTATCACCTGGCTATCGGTTGAAAGGGTGCGGCAACTGGATAGTTAGGGTCGGCTGCAGGCTAGGACCCCTCTCGGGTTTTGAACGAGCAGGAGTGTTGTCCAGACAGGCTCAATCAGACTCTGAAAGGTCAGGAGACAAAAATAAAGGACGACATCAATGTTGATCTCAGGATTGCAGGGGATTCTCAGACAGAGTCAGATGTAGATGAGTAGACTCAGGAGGAACAACAACTGGACGAAAAGGAGCAGGTGGTCACTCCTTAACTCAGGAGATCAACCAGAATCTCGAGACCTCCAGAAAGATATGTGTCATCTTTTAATTACTTGTTATTGACAGATGATGGCGAGCTAGGGACATACAGAGAAGCTATCCAAGCTAGAGATGCAGACCAGTGGGAGCTAGCGATGAAAGATGAGATAAAGTCCCTGGAGAAGAACAAGACGTGGACGCTAGCATCGCTACTAGAAGGGAAGAAGGTACTTGGCAACAAGTGAGTGTTTCGGCTGGAGGAACAATTCGACAACTACAAGAAATACAAGGTCAGACTTGTCGTCAAGGGGTTCCAACAAGTCCAAGACATAGACTACACGGAAGTGTTTTCTCCAGTAGTCAAGATGACCACAATAAGGACTGTCCTAAGCATTGTGGTTGCAGAGGATTTGTTTCTAGAACAGATGGATGTAAAAACAACATTTTTTCATGGAGAATTTGAAGAAGAGATCTACATGCAGAGTCTAGTAAGGGTAGAAATTTGGTTTGCAAGTTGCAGAGAAGTCTGTATGGCGTGAAGCAATCGCCCAGGCAGTGGTACAAGAAGTTTGACAGCTTTATTTGTACAATAAGCTTCAAGAGATGCAATGCAGAGTACTACTGTTATATTAAACATTAGAAGGATTGCTATATTATTCTATTGTTTTATGTAGATGATATACTGATTGTTAGTTTGAACATGGATCAAATTAGGAAGCTAAAGGATCAGCTTTCCAGAAAGCGCGACATGGAGGACTTAGGTGAGGCCAGTCAAATTCTTGGGATGAGGATCATTCAGGATAGAGTGGTCAGTACACTGAGGTTGAACCAGGAGAAATACTTAGAGAAGGTACTTAGAAGGTTCAACATTACAGATGAGAGGAAGACTAATCTCTTCTAGGTGCCTACCTCAAGTTATCGAAGAACTAGTCGCTAAGCACAGAAGTGGAAAGGGAAGAGATGTCCTGGGTACCTTACGTGTTAGCTGTGGGTAGCCTAATGTATGCTATGATTTGTACTAGGCCCGACATTGCCCATGTAGTGGGAGTTAGTAAGTACATGATGAATTCAGGTGTAGAACATTGACATGCTTTGAAGAGGATACTCAGGTATTCGAGGAACACTTCACGATACGATCTGTGTTATCGTAGGGTGTCTACAAAGTTGGTGGGGTACTGCAACTTAGACTTAGGAGGAGATATGGATAAGCTCAGGAGCACCTCAGGATACGTGTTCAACATGGGAAGGATTGTCGTGAGTTGGAGATCCAAGCTACAAAGCATTGTAGCACTCTTAACAATTGAAGCGGAGTATGTGGTAGTTGTTGGGGCAGCAAATTGGATGATTTGGCTAGAGAACATATTAGCTGAATTGGGCCATAGACAGGATCACAGTGTGCTTTATTGTGATTGTTAGAGTGCTATCTACTTGGCAGAGAACCCTAAGTTCCACTTGAGATCTAAGCACACGAGGATGAGATTTCATTTCATTGGAGAATAGATCGAGGAAGAAAGCTTGAATCTTTGGAAGGTGAAAGGTGCGAAGAATGCTGCGGATATGCTCACCAAGGTGATTACAGTGAGAAAACTGAAACTTTGCATGAATCTCATCGGTCTCCAAGAGACGTGAAGTGTGGAGATGGGTGCTAGTTGCAGAACCCTCAGCAGGTATTACAAGAATGCAGGAGGTTATTTGGAAGACAGTCTCTAAGTGGGAGATTGTTGAGGCAACAGTGTGGAGATAGCTTTCCGCCAGGTAGTAGGCAGAATCTAGGTCATAGATCGGAGATCCAATTTCAGCTAGGCGGCGACCAGACAGCAAGTGCGAATCAGTAGAACGGTGGGAGGATCACTGGTCGATCGCCCAGATGCCGATTCAGAATTCCGGTAGTTGGGTTGCTCCATAGCAGGAAGCTGGTTGGAGACTCAGGTGTGGCCAGAGGAGGCGCACAGCAGAAGAAGGCTTTGGCCATTCGACAGTGTACTTTCAGACGCTGGTTGTCAATAACTTCAAGGGTTATTTGTATAGCTGAGATTAGAGTTTGTAATGTACCTTATAAATAGGGTTGTAACCTAAAGTTGTATGTGAGTGGCGACGTGGAACAACGTAGAAAGAAAGTACTAGTATCCCGTGGAGTAGGCATTTTTGCCGAACCATGTAAATCTCTGCGTCATCTCCTTCTTCCTTCTCATTCTCTTCCACCAGCGTTCCTCCATTTGCATTCGAAGAGTGAGAGAGTGTGTCCTTTTCCTCTATGTGGTGAGGTAGACACGTTTCTTTGGATGGCGTGAACGCATTTCTCCGGACGTCGTGCTTCCGAGAGTTGTTTTCTTTGGGCGGCTTGCTTTAGCTGTTTCGTTAGTGTAGGCGTAATGAAAGTAGAGGGTTCGGCAGGCTAGCAGGGGAACGTTAGTGTACAGAGCTACTTGTATCATTGGAATATGTGATAGGTTAAGTTGCATCGAGTGTATCCCAACAGACAGCATCAGGGGACATACACCCAGAGAGAGAAGCTCCAAGAAGAGCAAATTTCCTTTTCTTAGAATTTTTGGCTTTATTTTTTTGTTTGTTTTGACCTTGTGTTTTTCCCAATGAGTGTCGGAAGTGGTTGGTTGTTCAGCAAGATTACAATGAACGATCAATTTGAGGGTTTCTCTTTTGTGTTTCTTCTTCTTCTTCCTATTCTTTTTTTTTTTCTTTTACATCCATTCCACCATGGTTGCTGATGGTCATGCAAATGGATGCCACTTGGTCATTCCCTTGTGACTGGATTGGTCACTGATGGGTTTGAAAAAGAAAGGGGACAACTCCATCGACGTCCTAACCTTTCTGTTGATTTTTTTTAGAGGGGGATGACACTATTGGCATCCCAGTGCTCTTGGTGAATTTCAGGAAGAGAAGAGGATGAGTCCGTCAACATCCCAGCCTTCTCTGTGTTTTTTAGAAAGAGAGGGGGATGACTTTGTCAGCATCCCATCCCTCTTAGTTGATTGATTTTGTCTCCTTTTTCCTTCAATAGGAGCCATGGCAAAGGAGGAGGATGACTCTGTCGATGCCCACTTGTCCTACCTTACCAGGTCTTGCTTACAGGAAAAGAGGAAGAGGGAGAAGAAGAAGACGAAGGATAGAGGAGCAAAGGTTAGTGCCCTTACACAATCATAAAATGTGACTTCCAATCAACAGGTGCAATTGGTCTATTCTTCTTCTCTTGGTTGATTATCAAGAGATACAGGGGACTTGAACAATAGACAGGTAGTGGCTTTTATAGGCTCAGCCACCAACTGATGGATGAAGAGTTGCATCCATTATAATGAGTTTGCAACGACTTTGCAGTTGAAGAACAGTTGTGTTCGATGAGAGACAGTCACGCCTGTTCATTAATTTTGAGTTGTTCTTAATATTTACTTCTTTATATTGTTCATAATTAATTGACTCATTAATTATATGATTGATGAATTGTGTGATTATGTTTGTGGTGTAAATATGTAATTGGATTATTAATTATTTATGCGATCAAATTGTCACTATCATCATAATTTGTTATTTTTATTTTTATTTTACCGTCAACAAGGTGTGTATGATGCTGCAGAAGTTGGTAGTATGGTTACGAGTAAGCTCTACAAAATTCACAAAAGAGGTTGTGAATGAACTTGAAAATTCACAGATGGCATGGGGTTGCGTGTTAGCTTGAGAAAAAAACTTGTGATCAATCTTGGCAGGAAGGAGCAGACCAGGAGCTTTGCAAGTTTACATGATAGATTAGGAGAAGTCTAGGATTTTATCGTCAATCTCCAAGTATGAGCTTTCATTTGGACCTCATGTAATGAGATTTCTTATCAAATCTTATGATAGTCAAATCCGTTACTTTTTCAATCGTATTGGTCTTCTTATGCCACATGCTTGTCAAACTTCATAGGATTTTTTTTGTACCTGTTCTTGTATGGAAATTTTCTTTCCCAAGTCTCTGAGGTTGATTATAATGTCTCAAAAATGACTATGCATGTCAGATATGTTTTCATTTTCATGTATTTTAAATAATTCATATTTATGGATAAGTTGATTAATTTTGAATTGTTTAACTTGGGAAGTGCCTTCATGTGTGGTTTCTAGCATCTTCCAAGTTTGGTTCAAGGTTGCACAAGTTGATACCTAATTAAATTGTTCAGGTGATAAAACACCAAATAAGGTATTCAACCCCTTAGCCTCAAATTGAGTCAATTTTTTCTGCTCTTCTGTCCAACCCATGTATGGGTCGGTCGGAACTGCAGCTCCATTGACCAAAATGTTTCATTGTTCTATATAAATGGATCTGAGGAACATCACTATTCTATATTTCTAATAGCTGTAATTGCTATCATCAAAAAATGAGGGCTTGTGGATGCTTTGACAATCAAATGATTGAGCGACCATGTGTTTTTGTGAGTATTGATTCATCAAAAATGACTTTGCTTTAATATCAATTGAAAGGACTGATTTGAGCCATTGAAGAGGAGTGAATACTACGTATTTGTGATTTAAATGATTTTTAATAAATAATTGTACAATCAAAATATAAGCAACAAAAAGTAAAGTGCATAGAAGAATTTTTAGATTGTTTTCAACTAGGTACATCTATTTCTACGCTATATTAGTTTAAGCTTATACTAATTCACTATTTATCAAAGTGACAACGAGTGTTTTGGATTGAACACTATTGAATCTTAAAATAATTTGATGAAACTAAGCTTTTTGAGTTTCCAAATGAATTTAATACATATAAAGTTTACATTCACAGTCTAGTCCATTTGTGGATATTTACAAGCGACTAAAAAAAAGTTGGTTACAATCCGGTCTAGATTATTTACAAAGGACTAAAAAAATAATAATATGTACAACCCAAAATCGGGCAAAACGAAAAAATGGGATATTTAAGTTTAGTCCGTTTACAAAAAAAAAAAAAAAAAAAATCCTTATTAAATAAGATGGTAAAGGGAATTTCGTTTTAGAGGGAAGTGTTTGACATGTGATTTATAAGGAAAATGACAGTTATGACGCATTCACACCAAAATTTTATGGGTATATTGGCTTGCAACTTAAGGCTTTTAACATCTAAAATGTGTTGATGTTTTCTTTTGACAATATCATTTTGTTGTGAAGTGTAAGGGCAATTACGACAATATAAGGTCCCTTGATCACTAAGTAATTTTTCTACATTTATAGAAATAAATTCTCCCTCATTGTTAGATATAAATTCCTTAACAGTAGTATCAAATTGAGTTTTAATGTAAGAAAAAAAAAGTCTTAAGCAAGAAATAACTTTAGACTTATTTTTCATAAAATAAATCCAAGTAAATTTACTATAATCATCAATGATTGTATGGAAATAATAAGCACCAATAGTATAAGCTATGTTAAATTTTCCCCAAATGTCTACATGAATAAGTTCAAAAGGTTTGGTAACTTGATTGTTACGATTTTGATAAGGAAATCTACATGCACCATGCACAAAATAAAGACTATTAAAGGTTCCTTTAAATCCCGCAATTCTCTTTTATTTTAGCATGCCTCGCCTTCATCTTGAGATTCTCGGGTGATGTAGTGCAAGATTAAGCTAAAGGTTCAAAGAAATACTAAGGTTACCACAAGGATTCAATTAAGTATGCAAAATGATTTAAGAACTCATGTAATTGCAACTGAAAATTAGCGATCAAGAATCCAACTATCAACTTAATCATGCATCATGAAGAAACTTTAACAACTAGCATGCGATTGCAAGTTCTTGCCCTAATTTTAGGAGGAAGCTGCAAAAATAAATTCATTTCACAAAAGAATATGCAAACAATCAGACAATCAAACATCCAAACATTCAATCATTTAAGGAGTCATTCAAGAATCAAGCCATTTAGGGCATTGAGGATCGGATTTAATAGGGAACTTAGATTTCAACGAGGAAAGCTTAAATGCATTGAATAAAAGGGATAGTAGGGTAAAACCTACTTAAAAATGATGGTGAAGGAGAGGTCATTAGAGGCCAAAGGTTGCTAGGGAAGATGTGCTCTGGTTGCCAAAGGTTAGGAGTGTAAATGATCCAACAATTGTCGGAGTCGAGAGTCCACCGGAGGTTGGGTACTTAGGCATGTAGGTGCTCTAGTTTCCCCTAAGTGCCAAAGATTGAAAAAGAGAGCCCCTCGTAATTTGTGTTTAATGTTATTTAAATGGTGATTAGTTGCTAACAACCTTAACAAACCTTACGTAGCAACTTTTGGTTGGTCCACGTAAGGAGATTTAGTTATTTTAATGTGCCATGTGTTAAGAACTTCAAGAAATTAAAGACTTCTACCTTCAATGAAGGGCTTCGGAAGTTCCTAGTCGTGTGAAAGAAGTAAAAGGTTTAGAAGATTCGAACCTAGGCACTCAAGTTTTGCACAAGAGATCACCCAAGCAAGTTAAAAGCAAAGGTTCGGAAGTTTTGAACCAACAAGGAAGAATTTCGAGGCAGCCTCAAAGAGAATGAGTGAAGGGTTTGGCTTTGGACTAGGTTCAGAAGTTCTAAACCAATGAGGAAAAATTCCAAGGTAGCTTCAAAGAGAATGAATGAAGGGGCTGGCTGAGGACTAGGTTTGGAAGTTCCGAACATAGACTCAAAGTTCCGAGTTAGCTACAAAAGACAAGTTAGTAGCGACTAGGCAATAGATGACCTCAGAAGTTCCAAACCAATGTTTGAACTTTCAAACTAGCCATACAAGAAAGTTCAAGAATGACTTACCTTCAGAAGTTCTAAGCTTAGGGTTGAACTTCCAAGCCGGCTAAGATGGAGAAAGAAGCCTACAACTAAGGGTAAGGTAGGACTTCAGAAGTTCTAAGCTTAGGGTTGAACTTCCAAGCCAGCTAAGATGGAGAAAGAAGCCTACAACTAAGGGTAAGGTAGGATTGGAAGTTCTGGACAAGGTGCCTAAACTTTGAACCACCTAGAGAAGAAGATGGGCTAGCGACAGGAGAAGAGATAAACTTGGAAGTTCCAAACAAGGCATCTGAACTTCCAAACCACCTGGAGAGGAAGAAGAGCTGGCGATAGGACAAGGGATGAGCTCGAAAGTTCATAACAAGGCGTTTGAACTTCTGAACCACCTAGAGAGGAAGAATAGTTAGCAATAGGAGAAGGGATGAGCTCAAAAGTTCCAAGTGGATCCCCAGGCTAGAGAACCTACACAAGTTTGACCTTATGATCTTGAAAAAATTTGAACAACCTCTAACTCCCTAAGAGCTTATTACATTACCTCCAAAATGCAAGAACACAAGTATCAACACAACTCAAAAATGGTATAAATAATCATGTTTCGAATGATGTTTCGAAAAGTCCTAACTTAACAGGATAATAAAATCATTATAATGATGTGGCTAATTGTTATACTAATTTTACAGAATAGTGATCCTATGATTCTTGGAAAACAAAATTCACATAAAGGCATAGGATTGTAAATTTGGGGTGTCAACACCAATATATGTAGAAACCCAACAAAAACCATCTTAATGGAGTAATGTAGATTGTCAGGAATTTAAAAGCTACTCCTAGTCAAGGACTTCTTTTTAAAAATTCTAGTTTTTTATTCCTAGAAAGTTATTGTGATATTGCATATTCCTAGGTGGTTCATTAATTTCTTGGAAATCAAAGTCCTTCAACACATCAAAAGTGAGCAACAACAGTTGATGCTTTTACCAAACCATTGCTTCCCAAAGTTTTCCAGGTGTCTGTTAGTAAACTGAGTGTCATCAATATATTCTCTCTAATTTAAGGGGGAATGTTAGATTTCTTATTCATGTTGGGTTGCCCTCTACATGGAGGATAACTTGGTTATGATATTTTATTATTTTGTAGGGACCTTGGTGCAGTTTTCTCACATAACCCTATTAAGGCTTGTGGAGGAGAAAAGAAAAAGAGAGAGACAACTTTTTTCTCACAAGAGAAGTAGCTGCTGATTTTCATCCTTCTCTTTTACTCTTACACCACTTTGATCATAAGGTTGATTGGAGGAGCATTTGTTGTTGGATCGAGATGAAATTTTAAAGGCAAGGTCAAGGCTTGATACTCTTCGGATCAAATGGTGGATCGAGGATTAGAACACTAGAGAGTCAATTTCAAAAGAGGTTTTGGAAGGGAATCGTCACCATAGTTCTGAGAGAAGTTTTATTTGGAGGGTGAAACAAAGTTCATTTGGGCCAAAAATTTGTCAATAGATTAAGAACTCGTGGAGCTTTATATTTGCCAAGTTTCATGATTTTAAGAGATGTGGAGTGATAGTAGATTCATTTGGAATAGAGGAGGTTAGACTAGGTAAAACTTGTTTACCTTTTGTTTGTTTATGTTGTTAATTATGCTATTGAAATTTGTGATAGTAGAGTGTAATACCTCTAATTAATCATTAGAGAAGATCCTTTATATACATTTGATTATAGTAAAAGATTTAAGGGTGGACCGACATGTCTTGTGGTTTTTCTTCTTAATACCGAGGAAGTTTTTCACATATAAAGTTTGGTGTGTTTTGCTTGTAGTTTGTTTGATCTTTTCATTTGATTTCACTATTGAGAAGTTACTTACCAACCTCAACTAGGTTCAACTTGGGTATTCTTTTCATTTGATTTCACTATTGAGAAGTTACTTACCAACCTCAACTAGGTTCAACTTACCCAACACTTCATTCTTTTATTTCTTTATTTATTTTCATTGGTTATTCTTTGTTTGTATTTTGGACTTGGATCTTCGGAAGACCCAAATCAATCACCACTAGTCTATATATATACTCTTTTATTTGTAGGACAACTCTTCCCAATGAATAATACAAATGGTTTTTTTCTTGCATAGCCATTGGTGACCTTGTGATACAGAAAGATCGCTTCTAGAGAGCTTAGCGATGTTCGATCGTTGGCTTCTTTCAAGGCTGTCTTGTGATGTTTTTGTTCTTCATTGATCAAAACTCCCATAAAGTTATTTTGCATACGTATTACAAGAAAATTGCCCTATAGTGACAGATGAGGTACCTATAGTGATGAACCTTTAAATCTATCATTATAAGTGTTTATCATTCATCACTATATTTATTTTATAGTGATGGATCTCGAGTTTATCACAAAAGAGAATTTAATCCGTCACTATAAATGACTTATAGGTTTCACTATAGAGGTAACAGTATCTATAATAATGGGTCATGTATTCGTCAAAAAAAAAGTTTGATCTGTCACTATAGGTAACAATTTAGTGACAGATTTTGTGTTTGTTACAAAAGAATTTAGATTTGTCAATATATATTTTTATTATTTTCGTTATATTATTTTTATATAATTTATTTTATTTTATTTAATTCTATTTAAACCATTTAATTATTTATTATTTATTATTTTTAAATGTATTATTATTTTATTTTAATATATTTTACTTAATTGATGACATATTAATAAAAAAAAACATATTTATTAAATAATGATATTATTAATTAAATTGAATAATATATATTTATTATTAGTAGTATAGAAAGTGCCAAAAAAATATATTTATTAATATAATAATATTAGAATAATAGATATATTTAATATTATTACCCATATTAATAGATATATTCTATTATTATTATTATTATTATTATTATTATTACCATTAACATAATTATTAATGTCTATTAATACATATTAATAGTATACTTGAACATTGTTGAAGTGGTAGTTGAGTTGTTTAATGAATGATATATAGGTAAAATGATTTTAAGGTTGAACCTCCACTTACGCAAAATATTAAACTTTTAATATTTTAATATTTCAAAGTTAGATGATTGAGAGATTTAGATAATTAAAGGATTTAAAAATAAGTGTAAATATTATTTATTATTAATATATAAAATTAAATTTTTTTAATATTTTAGTAACAAACTTTGAAATTTTTAGTGATAAATATATCTGTCAATAAAAATTGATTTTTGTTCTTGTTGCATCGTGCACGAGAACTTTTATTGTTTCTAGAATGATATATTGAACGTTTCGATCTGACAACATTTTTTTGAACTTTCCTATATATCGTTTGTGTGGAACTCGGTTTTGTATGTCATTTGGCATTATTTAATTGATTTTTCTTCTTATTTCCCTCATGTTATTGTTTTTGTGCGCACGAACCACATTATTCAACACCATGGGTACGGTCAGAAATTTTCAGTTGTTCTAGTGCTTTATTCTTTGATATATAGAAGTCCATTTGTATTATTTTGCATATTGTTCAATATTCAAAATGTTGATTCAGTTTTTTACATGATGTTTTCCACTTGTAAAATTCCCTTCTGATAAATTGATGGTTGTCATATGCAATTTTGAGTCATTAATGATGCATTTTAGTTAAATTGCCCACATTCATATACCATAACAGTTACAATCAGTTTTTTGAAAATTAGACTTTGGCAGACATCTTATTGAGGTTTTTATCAGGAAATAGTGAGAATATTGTCGTCTTTAGGTCCTTGTCATGTTTTAATTAACTTTCTTTTCTCGCTAAATACTCACACTTGATGGGCTTTTTATGAAATTTTGTGAGGTCGATCAAGAAGTACTTAATTACGTAGATTTTTTATTCTAATGATGAAAAAGAGCTTTTCCAATGGGGTTCTCGTTCTCTCTCTCTCTCTATCTCTATCTCTATCTATCTAGCGATATATATCTATATTATATATATCAGCAACTGCAAGTTAAAAAATACATGTACGTGTCACCAAGAAAATAACAAAAAGGAACAATTAAATCATTACAGTAGTGTGTGTATTCAAGGAGTTAGAGGCAAGATCATGATCTCTCCGTCCTTTCTAATTGTGGTGAATTGGGGAAGATTAAGAAAATGTTCTTAATGTCACCCTCGGAAAAGAAACTTGTGTCTCCGGCCTTATCACTTTAGTGAATTTTGAGTCCTCGCGTGAGAGGAATATATATTTTTAATTTATGCATGTAAACAGAATCCAACAACAGAAAATCATCCAACGATCGAGAAGAAATTTCCAGGTGTCGAGAACACGTACATGTGGAGAGAAGGTTAAACCCACACAAGTGGGGGCATGAATTTCCCTACATATATGTGGCGCAGAAGCTGAGGCAGAGAAAAATAATGCCTCCTCTATCCTGATGCGTTGGGTTCGCACAAAAGAAAAGTCAAGCATGGTGGGGGTTGCTGTCGTATTACGTGTATGCCACTCAGTGCATGTCACATTAACCATCATAAATTCTACACTGCATGAGATTTTTCAATTCAAAGTAGGAATGTAGCTATTGGAAATTAATTTCTGGCAGAAATTAAAAAGCGGAGCTGTGCGATTTTAGTCAAGTTAATTTTCGTGAAAAAACAACACAGCTAGCTAGTGTTAATTAATTAACTAACTCGACGTTTAGATCGGAGCTGGTTCAATTTAATTAACTAATTAATCTTTAGTAAAATCCTTCTCCGATTA
>JAMKPZ010003795.1:0-24225 GCA_024699675.1 Amphibolis antarctica | reverse complement strand
ATGCGTACCCGCCCATCTTTCTTTGGGACGGGTACCATGTTTGCTACCCATTCTGGGTAGAAGACAGGCTGGAGGAACCGGACATTCAACTGTTTGTGGACTTCTTCCTTCAGCTTCTGGGCCCATTCCTGTCTCATTCGTCTAGCTTTTTGCTTTACAGGTCGGGTTCCCGGTTTTAGGGGCAATCGGTGGACTGCTACCCGTTCATCCAAACCGAGCATGTCTTCATAATCCCATGCAAACACCTCCACAAATTCACGCAGGAGTGTTAGGAGTTGTTGCCGGTAGGGCTCGGGAACTTCTTTGCTAATTTTCGTTTCTTTTCTATGTTGCTCATCCCCAAGGTTTACAAGTTCGATTTCATCAGTAGATGCTATGCCGGTAAACTCGGGTGGCTGAACCCACGGGTCTTCTTCTTCGGATTCTTGGCTTTGCAAGTAGGGGCCATCAGCGTCTCCCGTGGCTTGTTGACCTTCAGACTGGAAGGGTGCTAGACGACAAGTTTGGTGAGAGCGGTGCCTGTGGTTTTCTGGCTGGGTGCCGGGTAGCCGAACCGGCTGTAGGTTCGAGGTAGTGATGGGTCCTGGAAGCGCTTCACAGGGGACGACAGTGGGCTTGCCGTACTTGCCTACCTGAGGTGTTGTGTCGTTGGGCCCCGTCTGTTGTTCTGGCTGCCAAACATCCATAGAGAGTGAGGGGCAGAATGCCCCTAGTTCTGCCCCGGTGGGAGGAACTGGCTGCCAGGTGGATGGGAGATGGAAACTGGGTGGAATCTCGGACAAGAATGCAACAGGCCGGTCTCATTCACTGGCTTGAGGGGAGGGGCAGAATGCCCCTAGTTCTGTCCCGGAGTGTTGGCCAGTGCTTTGAAAGACGTTGCCCAGACTGAGTAGGCTAGCTATCTTGACTCCATGATGCGGGGCCCCCATTGGTAGTGGGCAGTTTTCGGTTGATCTGACCGGTGCCCGAGGGATTGGTGGTTTGCTGTGTCGAGCGAGAGACTTGGTATGATTGCCAAGTCCCGGTTGACTTGATCGAGTTGCCAAGTCGGTGGCTGTTGAGGACACAGCTGCCGGCGCACTTGTGTGTGGGATGCCAAGCCCTGCTGTTGAAGGAGTGGGTTCCGGCGTGAGTCGCGCGGAAGCCATCAGGCTTGCCTTCTGATGTTGATGACCTGCAAGCCTAGAATGTTCCCACCTAGGTCATCAGGCGGGTGCTGCGGTGCTAGTTTGAAGGAGAGGGGGAAGGAGCGCACCTTGTCGTCTCCTTTCCCTGTACAAACCAGTCAGACGCTACATTCATTTCCGAAGTTTCTCCCTGTAAGATTGGCACTGGTGAGGGAGGTCGGTGAAGAGTTGGGTCCCCGGCGCATACCGGAGATTCTCCGAATAGTCGCAGCAGGTCGTCTTCGGGCTCCTGATCGGGCTGCGGGTTGTCCTCCCAGGGCTCCATGCGTCTGGACAGATAGTCAAAGCCATTTGGGTTCTGGAGATTTGGTGGTGAGGCGGCAACCGTCTCAGGGGCTGGGTGTTGTGACTCGGGTAACGCCACAGCTGCTACGGATTGTCCTGGGTAGTAGTAATTTTCAGCTAGTATGATGATGACCTCCCCCTTCCATAGGAACTTAAGCATCCTATGAAGGGTGGAAGGCACAATGGAGTTTTGGTGGAGGAACGGGCGGCCCAGGATGAGATTGTAGCTTGGTGGAATGTCTACCACGTGCACAGGAACCTCGAAAGTTGCTGGTCCGATGACGAGAGGAAGGACGACTTCACCTTTAGCTTCGTGAAGGGTGCCGTCGAACCCTCTCATCACCCGGTCAGTGGGGAGCAAGTCTTGTTCTTTGATCCCTAGCTTATGCAGGACTTGTAGCAGGCACAGGTTTAGCTCGGATCCATCGTCAATCATCACCATTGGGATGCAAAGGCCCTTGTATTGTACCCGGATGTACAAGGACAAGTTGTGGTTGGTCCCAACTGGCGAGAGATCTAGATCTGAGAAATAGACGAAGGAGGGGACTATAACCGTGGCCACCATTCCTTCTACGGCCCCAGGAGCGAGACTTTGGTCCACTTTGGCCACTTGCAGTGCTTTGAGGAGGGTTTCCCGGTGCTTGGTAGAGGATCGGAGCAAGTCCCATAAAGAGATGTCTGCCCGTATCCCTTGCAGCTGGATTGATAGGTCTGGGAGCGACGGCGACTGGGTGGCCGGAACTGAGGAGGCGGCTACCGGCCCTGTTGAAGCGGCAGTCGGTGGTCGGTTACCGGTTGGAGTTCGTCCTGCTATTCCCAGGATGGAGATCCCTCTGGGGTGCGACTGTGGCTGATACACTTGGCCAGACCTGGTAATAGCCGTGCATGTGGGTGGCTGTTCTATTCCCTTGCCTTTATGTTGTTTAGAGGTGAGTGTGGCCAGAGGGGAGGGCCTGGTGAGTTGCTGCTTTGCCAGGTGTGCTTGGGGTGGTGCCGGTGTTGCAGCCGCTGGAGAGGCCGTGCCGGCTGGAGTGCCGGTCGTGGACGCAAAATCGATGGTTGAGGCCATGGGGTTCGGAGGTACCGCCGGGATGACTGCTTTGATTGGGGCAGCAGGTGAGTAAAGAATTACCTTGGGCTGAGCCCGTGTGGTCGTCCCGGCGGTCGGCTCCCTTGACGCGGCAACCGGTTCTTTTGACGCGGCAACCGTAGGCGCCACCCGAGCGAAGAATTTTCCTGCAAGTGGGGATGACGCCTGTTGCGGCGTAGGCTTTGAAGACTTCCTCCTTCTTCGGTGGCTGCTGATGGTGAAGATGGAGGTCTGGAGTTGTTGATAGTATGGCTGGAGTTCTTCATGCATTGGCGGGTGATTACCCAGACGGATTAAGTTAGCGGGGTTCAGCCAGGGAGTTTCTGCATCTAGCGGCCATACCGAAGGGAGGGATCTCCTTGTCCCTTGTCCATGCCCGGTTGGGTAGGCGGAAGCCGGCTGTGCTTGCTGGAACCCTTCGAGCGGGTGCCTCCTTCGGGCACCCAGGAAGATAGCACTGATTTGGGAGTTGCCCGCGTGATTTGGGAAGGTATGCTAGCCCGGCTCTGTGGGTACGAGAGGCTGTTGAAGCTCAATGGTGCCCGAGTTAATAAGCCTCTGAATAGCTTGTCTCAACGTCCGACAATGATCCGTGGCATGGCCAGTGGACCTGTGGTACTCGCAGTACTGCTGCGAGTTGTACCAAGCAGGAAGAACAGCTGGAGGTGGTTTGATAGGGGGGAGTGTGAGCAGTGCCTGGGCCCGGCAGAATACCTGGCTTAGCGGTTCCGAGAGCGGCGTGTATTCTGTAATGCGCGGCTGGCGTGGCCCACGCTATTGCTGATCGGGGTGCTGTTGGTTAACGCCTGGGCGATTTCCTCCTTGTCCCTGGTTTCTTTTCCAGAGGTTGTTGGGGACGTTACCTGCCACTGTTGGCTGGTTGGTGGCTCGAGTGCGGCTACCGGGCGTGGAGCGTTGGGCCTCCAAGGTTGTTGATTCGGGGCTGCTCGGGTGGTGTAGACTGGCTGCTGAACTGGAGTGATTGCAGGCGGGTGGTATTCCCGAACCGGAGTGTACACCTGTTGCGGTTGGTATGGTGGTGGCGTTGCAACCACAACGGCCACGGAAGCCGGACGCTATTGTCACTCCTTCGGGGGCCGCGATTGTTCCCCATGTTATTGCCTAGGGCTGGTGGTCGGGGACGTATGTTTCCTCCGGGGTTGGCTCCGAATGGAAGAGCTGAAAATCTCCCCAACTTCAAGAATCCTTCTAGGCGGCTACCAGCTTTGATTAACTAGGAGAAGGTTGAGTATGATTGGATACATAGAAGGGCCGCCAGGGATGGTTGGGCACCTTGCACAATTATGTCTAGAGAATCTTCTTTCGCGGGCTTGTCCCGGATTTGGGATGCCAGGGCCCGCCACCTGCCGACGTAGCCACTGAACGGCTCATTCTCACGTTGGCGAAGGCAACGAAGATCTTCCAACTTTGGGGCCAGGTCCAAGTTATACGCGTACTGTTCCTGGAACATGTACGCCAGTTGTTCCCAGGTATAGATTTTCGTTAGATCTAAAGACATGTACTAGGAAAGCGCAGGTCCTTGGAGAGACTTCTGGAATAGTCGGACGAGGAGCTTCTCCTCGTGTTGCAGTGTCGCCATGTCTCCATAGAAAGCCCGGAGGTGTGCGCGAGGATCTCCATGTCCGTTGTACTTAACCAGTTCAGGCATTTTGAAATCGTGAGGGAGTGTCGCTTCGGGATAGAAACAGAGAATTTGGAAGGCGCAGGAAGGTTCTGGTGGACCGAACTTCATGTTTCGGAAGGACGCCTCCAGTTCGGCTATCCTCTGCAACAGTTGTCCTTGCAGGTCCAACACCGGGGCGGCAGCAGTGGCGGCTACCAACTGGAATGGCGGCGGGCCGGGTTGGCCGGCGAGAGGAGTGGTGATAATGTCATACTCTTCGGCGTGTGGCCTTTCTGGGACACAGATGGTTGGCCTAGGGGGCATTACTGAACCAATCCCTTGCTGTTGATAGCGTGCCAACTGGTGAGCCAGGAGGGTTTGCTCGAAGTGTCTCGGTCGAGGTGGCAGGAAGGCGTCGGCCGCTCCTATGCCCTCGGTGTTCGAGGGTGGTTGGTAGGACGGGCCGGTGCTCCATGCGGGAGCCAGCCTGTTACCTTCAGCTTCAGTGGCCGGAGAAGCCGGTGGCACAGGATGCACTGTGGCATTGTCGAATGCTACAATGGCAGACAGATTTGGTGCCCTTGGTTGATCGGGCACTATGACGGGTCGGGTGAAGTTTGTCCGGGTGACGACAGGCGTCGGCGGGCCGAAGACCACAGACAGCGGCACAGAGGTTGCCGTAGTGATGGAAAGGGACGATCCAGAAGCCGTAGCGGAACCGGTGGCCATGGCTCTTGCTTGTGAGCGGGTCAGGACAGGGGGAGCCAGCTGGGTTTGGAATCTGCGAGCGGCGGCGGTCCGCAAGGAGATGGGGCCCAGAGAATCTGTACGGATTCGCAAAGAGCTGTAGGAAATCTGCAGGGGACACCAACGAAGGGTGATATGGTTCAATGCATTTGAAAGCGGCTTCGCATAGCAAATGCGGCAAGTATATTAAAAATCCTAACGGGAAAATAAAAGACTAACTATAAAAGAGCCGTACGAGTGAGAGTTTGAGTCACTTGATCGGTAAAACGTAGCGAGTCTCCCCAACGAAGTCGCCAAAAATCTAAACCCTCTCTTTCATCTGGCTATCACTCGGAAGCCCATGGGTTTCCACCGGCCCTGCCGACGGATGGGCCGAGGTACAGAGAATTGAAAGGTGTTTGTGTGAGCGCATCACCTCGTGGGGTGGATGGCTCGTTGAACGGAGTCACCACCTTATTTTTGGGTAGAAAACAAGGAAAACCGGATGGGGGAAGTGTCCTTCCATCATCAAAGCGATAAAACCATACGGATGACGTAAAATTATGTAACAAAAATATGAGAGAACTGGATACGGGGCTCAGGGTACTGTTGGGGAAGGTGTTAGGCACCCCCAAACAGCCCGGGCGATCCCAGCCTCTCTCTGGCTCTAAAATGGAAAACTACGATAGTCAGTCTGGCCACATGTAACCTTTCCCTGGAAAACTTTTCGGGGCTCGGTTGCTTATACTGGCTTGCCGGTGGCAAGCTGGGTGGTTCCCCAAATCATTAGTGTAAAGATGGGTTTTCGGGGAACCAATGGCCGGTTGTTTGTACCGGCTTGCCGGCGGCAAGCCGGGTGGTTCCCCGAATCATTTGTGTAAAGATGGGTTTTCGGGGAACCGGTGGCCGGTTGTTTGTACCGGCTTGCCGACGGCAAGCCGAATGGTTCCTCGAATCATTTGTGTAAAGATGGGTTTTCGGGGAACCGGTGGCCGGTTGTTTGTACCGGCTTGCCGGTGGCAAGCCGGGTGGTTCCCCGAATCATTTGTGTAAAGATGGGTTTTCGGGGAACTAGTGGCCGGTTGTTTGTACCGGCTTGCCGGCAGCAAGCCGGGTGGTTCCCCGAATCATTTGTGTAAAGATGGGTTTTCGGGGAACCGGTGGTCGGTTGTTTGTACCGACTTGCCAGCGGCAAGCTGGATGGTTCCCCGAATCATTTGTGTAAAGATGGGCTTTCGGGGAACCGGTGGCCGGTTGTTTGTACCGGCTTGCCAGCGGCAAGCCGGATGGTTCCCCGAATCATCTGTGTAAAGATGGGTTTTCAGGGATCCGGGGGCCGGCGGCTAGCTGGCTGTTTCCCAATCCTCTTTCCTCTTGACGTCTGTAAAAGCATGGGGTTCAATGGAGGACTTATGTTTCTCAGAAAAAAAAAGGAAACCGTCGGGTTGTACGTTTCGTACACCTGGCCGGCCACCAACGGCTTCCTTGCCGGCGACGTCATCCCGGGTATCTTTCCAGGGCATCGGGAGGGTAGACTTACGCCTCCCAGAAAGGAAACAGGCACCGTCGGGTTGTACGTATTCGTACACCCGAACGGCCACCGTCGGCTTCCTTGCCGGCGGCGTCATCCCGGAAATCTTTCCAGGACCCCGAGAAAGACATGTGGGGATCGGATAAAAAATTGTAAAGCTTGTTGGGAAACTATTGAGTTTCCACATAAAAAGACCCGACAGAGGGTCACGACTGAACTGAGCTTGACCGGGCCGAGTGGATTCACCCGGCCAGGAGGGCGGCAACCGGTACCTTCAGACGTGTTTCCGAAGGAATGGTACCCGGGTCTGTCCTTCGATCGTTCCCTTGTGTAGGAAAGGTGTCATATGGTCAGGGCCCGAGAAAACATCGGAAAGACGTACGTAAAAACAGCGAGGGTGGAGGAACTTACCTGTAGGGGGGTCGTCGACGGGGATCGGAAGTCCTCACTCCGGTGCGGCGAGGGGACGTCGGGGCTCTGAGCTGCTTTCCTCCTTCAGAACCGATGAATGGTCGTTTCACTAGAGGGCGTCCACCTTCTTTCCCGAGAATTCCAGCCGTTCTTCTCTTAAAATTCCAGCCTGCTCAGTGATGTAGGGGGCCGCTCCTTTTTATAAGGGGTTGCCTTTCTTCTTTCAGGGCGCCCGAAGATGGAAGGCGGCGTGATCCCGGGCTTAATTACGCGGTCCTCGTAATTGATTGATTTACGAGATTTTAGTGATTAAATCCCGTCTTATTTTCTGATTGATTCGACTTGCCATCTTGGGTAGTCAACTGGTAGCCGCCACGTGGTAGGCAGAAGCCGGCTGGCCCCCCAATCATTTTCACCAATTGTGGGTTTTTGGGGGATCCGGGTGCCGCTTCCTTGAAGCGGCTTGCCGGCGGCAAGCCGGCTCCATCCCCCCACTTTTCACCAAATGTGGGTTTTTGGAGGATCCGGGTGCCGCTTCTTTGAAGCGGCAAGCCGGCTCCATTCCCCCAACTTTTCACCAAATGTGGGTTTTTGGGGAATCCGGGTGCCACTTCCTTGAAGCGGCTTGCCGGCTCCATTCCCCCAACTTTTCACCAAATGTGGGTTTTTGGGGAATCCGGGTGCCGCTTCCTTGAAGTGGCTTGCCGGTGGCAAGCCGGCTCCATTCCCCCAACTTTTCACAAAATGTGGGTTTTTGGAGATCCGGGTGCCGCTTCCTTGAAGCGGCTTGCCGGTGTCAAGCCTGCTCCATCCCCCCAACTTTTCACCAAATGTGGGTTTTTGGGGGATCCGGGTGTCACTTCCTTGAAGCGGCTTGCCAGCGGTTTCCCCTTTAGAGTTCGCTTAAGCAGGGGGTCAACAGAGCTGATATAACTTTGTCAAGCTCTTTTGCTAGTATTTATCTTGTAGATCTGTCCTCATTTCTTGGGCAGTTGTTCCGTAGAGATGATAGTGCAGGCAATGTCAGGTTGGACAAAACTATTCATGCCACGACATTACCTTATGATTGCATGAAATCCATTATGCATACTTGATGGGAGATTTTTCCTGATCCGAAACCTTCAAGGTTCCATCAATCAAGCTCAGCTTATTTGATCTTAACACTCAATGCCATGAGAATGGCCTATGACCATTCATCGTAGTTGTTGAGATTAAGAGTTGTGACAACCAAGGATATACTGGGATTTTCAATAACAAAAACATAATATGGATGCATCTTGAGCTTATTGTACAAAAGAGCATTGGTATCAGCTTTAGCCATGGTAAATAGGGAACAACAAGATTAACTGCAACATGGTAACTAAATATACAAATAATAATAATAATAACGATATTGTTGTCCTATCATAAGGATAATGTGATAAATGGATTTGATCTTTGGAGATGACAAATGTTTAAGCATCTAGAAAAACTAGATCAACCAAGAAAAAATGAAACAGGGACATGGTAATAAGAGATTGAACCAAACAATCTCGATGCAATTAAAGCAAAGTTGATGGTGAAAAATGGGCGAAGGCACGATAATGTTTGGTGAGCAACCCACACATAGAGCTCAATCTAAAGAAGGGAAGTGATATTATGAAATGATGGTCAAGGCATGTGTTGGGCATGTGTTTTGCTTTTTGCAATTACATGTATTTAAACTCTATTAATAAAATTTTATATGCATGCTGAATTTGAAGACTTTCATCTTTCAAACTCTATTTGAGGGTTTGCGATGTCATCCGCCTTTGCTATGTCATCTAACAGAGATATGTGGAATGTTAGCTCATATGCTGCGGGGGATTAGCTCTGGTGAGGAGTGTAGGAGGTCAACTCTTCTGTTGAATCAAGAGACAAAGGAGAGGGAAGAATCACTGTGGGAAAATCATCCTTTAGTAATGGCTAAATTCGTCGCTAAAGATCACCAAATCTGTCAATAAAATAACTTTCCATCCGTCACTAAAGGAAGTGCCATTAAATTGAATTAATAACAGATACATGATTTAGTGATGGATGGGAATCCATCACTATTATTGACATTTAGTGATAGATAGCAAATGTGTAACGGGCGATGCATGGGGGAGGTGACACAAATAGGGGAATGCACAGGCAAGGTGATGTGAATAGGGGTGTGACATTACACAATAAGGCACATGATTCATAAAAAATTTAATAAACATTTAGTGATAGATTCCTTTGAATTTTTAGTGACAGATTCCTTCAGATTTTTAGTGTAGATTCCTTCGGATTTTTAGTGACAGATATTTAAATATCTGTTACTATATTAAAAACAATGGTGACGGATTCGTAAACAAATCTATCAATAAAGGCTATTTTTCTTGCTATGAATGTTGAGTGACAAAGGAGATCAGGAGGTTGATTGTGGTAAACAAAAGGAGAGAGGGAATGTTCACAAGAGAAGTGAAAGGGCGAAACTTGGGAGAGCGAATCAATTGGCATAGTGATCAAGATAATAATAAAAAGTTCATGAAAAATAACTACAAAAGTTACTTTTTTCTACTTCTAAAGTAAAAAAAGTCAAAACCAAACAAAATCTTTGGATGCATTTGTTTCAACTCCAAAACAAAGCTCCTAACTCTTACAACGATACTGTAACAGTGCTTTGAAGGAGTAGCACTTAAAAAAAGGAGCGATAATTCAGAAGTTACGTTTGTTTATTGGAACAGTATTTTTCAGAAACTTTTTGAAAGTTCCAATTTTACCTTTAAAGGGTAATTTTTTTGATAATGTTACTAACAATATTTTAAGAATCTATTTTATTAAAAATGTTTTTTAAAATAGATAAAATTATTTGTATAGTTTCAATTTTGTGGTTTTATAATGTTAAAAATATTTATTTTTTATAAATTTTTTACCAATGTTAAATTTTAACATACAATATCACGTAAATTAACATAAATTTGTTAACTTTGGAAACTACATCATGTTAAATCTATAAATCACATCATCATGTTCATGGTGGAAAAAAATCATACACAATTTTGGAAGTTCATCAAAAATTTTCAATAAAAATTAAATAACAAGAACAAATTAATATCATGACATTACAAAAAAAGAGAGTCTTATCTTAAAAAGGGTCTTTTTTTACAATTTTTTTCCCACTACTAGAAGGTACTCTCTAATATTTTGGATGAGATTTTACATTTAATTAGATGAGCTTTTACATTGAGGAGGTTAGCAGCATGCAAGGAGGGTAGTCATGTCCTTTAGATTTCAATGAGTAGTTATTGTTTTGAAGAGTTGTGAACGAGTGACTCTTGGATAAAAAATTAATTATGTTGAAGCTAGCTTCTAAAGTGTTTGTTATCCTTTCCCCCCTCACTTTTCACTTTCTGAATGTTTTTTCCTCTTTCATTGCAACGACAGCTTAGAATTGCCTACATTTAGAGATGTCAATCGGGCCATGTGGGTCGTGCTTGGGTTGGCCCTCAACTAGTTTGTGTTGGCCTGACATGACACAAATGCCGACATGGAACCGGCTTGGCACGACCCAAATGCTGACATGAAACTGGCTTGGCATGGCCTGGCATGGGTTGCATGGCTACTACGCGAGCGCGAGGGTCCAGCAGGGGTGGGGTTGGTGGAGGTAAGTGGGGCCAGGTCGACAATGGAGGAGGCAAGCGGCAATGGCAGAGGCATGGGGGTGGTCTGGTGGCAGAGGCAGCTAGTGGTAGTGGCATGGCGCGTTGATGACCGACGGTTAGGTGTCTGTTGGCTGTTAGGTCAATTGTAAGTCTGTAACTAGGGTTTGGGCCGTTTGGCTGGGAAGAAGAGGGGAAGAAGAGGAGAAGAAGAGGGGAAGAAGAGAAGAAGAAGAGAGAGGCCGAGAGGGGAAGAAGGAGGTGCGCAAGGGTCAGCTGACTCAGCTACTATGTGGGTGGTCGATTGTAAGTCTGTAACTAGGGTTTGGGCCGTTTGGCCGAGAAAAAGAGGAGAAGAAGAGGGGAAGAAGAGGAGAAGAAGAGGGGAAGAAGAGAAGAAGAAGAGAGAGGTTGAGAGGGGAAGAAGAGTGCACGCAACGGTTGGCTGACTTGGTTGTTGTGTGGAATGGTCGACAAGCACGGGGTGGCAACTGTCAGTTGCTGTGCAGGGGTGTGGGTCGTGAGGCATTGGTCGGTGCCTCTGCGAGTGAGGGCAGCAATGGTCGGTGAAAAGTCAACAACGATCGACGTGCGGGCATGCAGAACAGGTGGGTGGCATCAGGCAGTGGGCAGCAACAAGCAGCGACATGCAAGCAATTATAAAATGGGGAGTTGGGTTCAAATTTTTTTCACCCAACTCCTCCAATCTCAATTCTCAAATCTCAATCTCAACTCAATTTTCCTCTTCTCAAATTCTTAATCTCAATTTCTCAATCTCATTTTCAAATTTTCTCACTCACAATTCACAAATTACAATGACACACTACCATGGTCAAAGTTCTAAGGGTTATGAATATCTTCAACAAGACTTTCCTAAAGTGACACCATCAATGGAGACAACTAGAGCTTTAACTTCAATTGTGCCACCAAGGAAGTCTTGGAAGAGAGCTTTTATCTGGTCGAAGTACACAATCATGATGAAAACCATGGCGAATAGTACTTCAGAGGAATGAGTCTTCTGCAACATCTATAAAGTTGACTTCTCTTGCAAAACATCTAGCGATACACGTCATTTAACTAAACATATTAGTACATGTGAAAATAGGAATAAAGATAAAACTATTCAAACTTAACTTTCTTTTACTCCTAAGGGTAGTGTTATCTTATGGACTTATGATTCTCAAAAGGCTAAGGACTTGTATGCTAAATTTCTTTGTGTAGAAGATTTACCAATAAGTTTTGGAGGTAATAAACATTTTGATGAATATATTAGTCAAGCATATTGTCTACAATATAAACATGTATCTAAAAATACTATTAGGTCAAATATCATGAATTCATTTAATATGCTTAGATTAGAACTTATTAATATTATGAGTACAATAATGACATGTATAACATATACTTTAGATATTTGGTATATAATTGTAACTACACATTATATTGATCAAAATTGGATTTTACAAAAATGATTATAGAATTTAGAAAAATTCAACATTCACATAGTGCTAAAATAATTTTTGCAAATATTATGGAAATTTTTAATTTATATAGAATTAGAAATAAAATAAGTAGTATAATTTTTGATAATGTAACTAATAATACCGGAAGAATACCAATGTTTAAAAGTAGATTAAGTCTACCAAATGATTTTAAATTATTTCACCAAAGATGTATGTGTTACATAATTAATATTATTGTACAATTATGATATAAAAGAAATTAAAATTTATATTGAAAATGTTAGAGATGAAAGTTTTATAACTAGTTTAGAAAAGTAGTAGTAACAATTTGATGAAATATGTGATTCTTTTGAAATGTCATATAAAAAATTCTCTTTGTATGTTCAACATATTAGAAAATATATTATTGTATAAAATTCTAAAAATGTCTATGTATAATCGTTATCATTTTGATAATTATCAAAAATAATTAAGTGATGATGATTTTAAAATTGTAAAATATTTTATTGAATTTTTAAAACCTTTTTATGATGCAACTCTTAAATTATCAGAGATTTATTATTCTACATCTGTTTGTACGTTCCATCATTTATATGATATTTCACATGTTTTTAATAAATATGAGGAATATTCATTTTTCCAACGAATAGTAAATAATACGAAACAAAATTTTTAAAAATATTGAAATGAAATCTCACAATTATATATCTTGAGTACATGCTTAGATCCTAGGTGTAAAATAAGATATGCTAGTAAATTAATTAGGAGAATACAAATAAGTTTAGAGGTAGGTTTAAGATTAAATATTAATACAATGGAAGAATAATTAAATAAAATATTTGATTTATATGTACAAAGATATGGATTAACAATAGAATCTTCTCCTCCACCAATGATAACAATACTAGAATCAAATGTTAGACAATCTTCAAATTCTTAGGCATTTTTAGAAGATTCAAGATTTAATGAAGATATTCCAACATCATCATCATCATCATATAATTATAGTTATAATCTTATAATATCTATTAATTACTTTTAATTTAACAAATCATCGATCATTATTATTTACTTAACATTCTGATTTAAATACATTTGATATTTTAGATCGGTGGAGGCAACAATCAATGATTTTTCTAATTTTATCAATAATATTAAATGATTTATTAACAATTCCAATGTCTTCAGTAACTTGTGAAAAAGTTTTTAATATAAGTGGCAACACATTTGATGACCAAAAATGCAGACTTAAAGAAGATATAATAAAAGTTTTAATGTATGTAAAAGACTGAGAGCTTATTCGACTCTGTAAACAAGATCAAGTGGAAGAATACATAGAGTAACTTTTAAACTTGAACATTTCATAATTAAAATATTGTAAATTTGTAATTTTTTTGAATAATTTAATTTAATTTTTAAAAAAAAATTTATAAATATAATTGTAAATTTATAATAATGTAATTTATTAATAAATTAAAATTTTCATTTAATTATATGCATTATTATAAATATTGTCTTGTTTATTAAGTTACTGAATATTAAAAGTTGATCGTTGAATTAAATATTTATGATTAAATGTTGTTAATTAAATAAATATTTTTTTAAATTTAATTATTTAAATATTTAAGTAAATTAATTAAAAAAAGTTATCGACCCTGTCGATCGACATAAAAAGTACTGCCATGATTGACATACCTACGTTTGCAGGAGGCGCGCGTCAGCGCCATCCAGAGGGAGGAGAATCCAATACATAGCCCACTCTGTTGATCGGGAGCCGTCGGTAGTGAAGTGGAGTGAGACGGCGATGCTCGTAATCGACATGCAGGTAGGCAAGCATCATTTTTCAGTTTTGCCGGAATTCATTCCATTGCTTTCTCACGCCGAATCTAATTAACAACAACAGAAGGACTTCCTGCTGCGTGAAAGTCCAGTTCATGTTGCCGGCGCAGAAATGATCGTTCCCGCCAAGGTCGAAGCCGTCTCCTTTGCCAGAGCGCGCGGTGTCCTCGTGGTTTGGGTGATTAAACATTCGACCTTTCTTCTGGCTCCGACTTCCCTAAATTTCTTCTGATAATTGTGGAGTCATAGGTTGTCAGGGAACACGACCCCTTTGGCAGAGACGTGGAACTCTTTCGAAGGCATTGGTATGTGGATGGCAGAGGTCCGACCACCAAGCGGTCGGAAGGAGCGGAGTTGGTTGATGGGTTTAATAATTCGCATATATAATACTTCACTGGTCTTGTTCAAAAATTGGAGATAGGAGTATCTCCATGTTTTTTTAAAGAAAAGGATGCCAATGAAAGTTTAAAATCCAACAATAAAACCAAGAATAGCTATCATGTAAAGCCATAACTTCTCTTTTTTGTCATCATCCTTGTTCTCGCTCTTTGATTTTGAATTTTGGTCTGCCTGCTTGCAATTCTTTAATAATGGAGGCTCACATAGATAGAAGTTGCCTATGTAGGACCTATTATTAAATGTCGATAATTGCTTGCCTCTAGGAACACTTCCTGAGAAGTTGTTGAATGACAAGTTCATGACTTCGAAGAATGTCATTTTCAACTTCTCTTGAGGTATTTGACCAGAGAAATTATTTCTTGATAGATCTAGATTTTCCAAATTGTGGAATCTACTAACTATCCTTGGGATGCAACTTGTCAATTGATTTCCTGATAAATTTAAGTTCAACAAGCCATGCAAATCTCTAAAGTCATGGGGAATACCTCCGGAAAAGTTATTATTGGCGAGGTCGATGCTTATGACTAGTGAAAGCCTTTCACCATAATCTGGCCAAACTCCTCCTTTCATGTTTACTGTTATAGATTCTTCTTTGTATACAGTCCAGTTTATTTCATGGAAAAGTGACACTTTCATTGCCTTGAAACCCCCTGCTACCATTGGTATTTATCCTGATAAATTATTATTTCCAAAATCTAAGATTCGAAGAGATTCAACTCTTGAGATTGAATATGGAATATTCCTGAAAAGCCTGTTTGTTCTCAAGCGTAGAATCTGTAGATTTTGCATGCTTTCTACTGTCCAAGATGTTATGGATCCATCAAACTTGTTTTCTCCAAGATCAAGGATAACTAAACTGCTGCATTTACTCAAGGAACATGGTAGACTTCCATATAGTTCATTATTCTCCAAATGTAATGATTGCAAAGTACATCGATGTTCATGTATCTTGGGAAATGTGTCATTAAATTTGTTCCTTCCCAATCGAAGGATCACTTTCACTTTCATCAAACAATCAGGAATCTCTCCAGAGAAATTATTTTTGGATAAGTCCAATAGTACTAGCCTTTGTGCTTGACACAACGATAACGGGATGCCACCGAATAGATTCGTGTTGTTGGAAAGATTCAAGATGTACAATGTAGCCATCATCTTTGAGATGGTCGACAGCCACTTGGATCCTAAAAGTATCAAATCATGATGTGATTGAATTGTACAAGGTAAACAAAAACTATGTCAATTCATAATCTTGCTTATATTAATGGAGAGTACAATGATCATATTCATTACCTTCAAATTTGTTGGAGCTCAAAGCAACTGTTGTTAATGAATTGTTAGAGTTTGTGGCATCAGGTATTTCCCCATACATGTCATTGGAATTCACGTCCAATGCATCAAGAGAGGAGGAGAAGTTCCAAATCCATGTTGGAAGGCTGCCACTGATGCCAACATTTGATAGGATAAGAAAACTGAGCTTGTCTTGTGTGTGGATCCATGTAGGGAATTCATTAGGTTTCACTATCCACGATTCAATAGATAAATCACCTAGACTAAATGGTGGGATCCAACTTGAAGAGGATATGTGGAATGTCGATGATGAGTTTGACTTTAACGAAAGAGATATTAATTGGCTCATGTTTTTGAAATGATCTGTCGATAAGACAAATCCATAACCACTAAGAGATAATATTTGCAATTTTGAAAATCCCCCAAAACATTTTGAGAAATCTGCTCCATTGATGTTATCATTTCCAGCTAGGTTTAAATATTCAAGAAAAGACAAGTTGCATAGTGATTTTGGAGTGAATCCAATGAAGTTGTTATGAGAAAGATCCAAATATTGTAATGATGATAAATTTCCAATATGAGGAGGAATTAATCCATGGAATTTGTTAAAAGAAAAATCAAGAGATTGCAAAGATGCTAAATTTCCAAGGGAGGTAGGAATAGATGCATTGAAGTTGTTATTATGAAGATCAAGAGATTGCAAAGATGCTAAATTTCCAAGAAAGGTTGAAATGGATCCATAGAATCTATTTGCAGAAAGATCAAGAGATTGCAAAGATGCTAAATTTCCAAGAAAGGTTGGAATGGATCCATAGAATCTATTTGCAGAAAGATCAAGAGATTGCAAAGATGCTAAATTTCCAAGAAAGGTTGGAATAGATCCATAGAAGCTGTTCCAGAAAGATCTAAATTTTGCAATGATGATAAATTTTAGACAAAAGGGGAAATGAATTCATAGAAAAGATTATTAGAAAGATCTAGAGATCGCAATGATGATAAATTTCCAAGAAAGGTAGGAATAGATTCATTTAAGGTGTTACTATGAAGATCAAGAAATTGCAAAGATGCTAAATTTTCAAGAAAGGTTGGAATAGATCCATAGAAGTAGTTAAAAGAAAGATCTAAATTTTGCAATGATGATAAATTTCCAAGAAAGGTTGGAATATGCACTAGAGTTAGACCTTAGAAAGTAACGTGGAAAATGATCTAACAAAAACCTTGACCTTAGAAAAGACTTTGACATGAAAAAACATGCACTAGAGTTAAATGCACTAGACTTTGTAATTTTACAAACCTTGTATTAATTCTTTAGATATTTAAATCAATTAAATATGTATGTTTGTTTATACAACTTTAAAACTACTCTAACCCATTATTGAAACTCGTAGCAGATGTAAACAAATTTTGCAATGATATATAAGTGTCCAAATTTTAAGTCATTCGTCTAAATTTTTACCTTTTTCACTAAAATATGATAATTTGGTAATTTTGATGTTCTAATTTTAAATTAAAGATGAAGGTTGAGAAGTTGAGGAATGAATGAGAATGGATGATAAGAATCAATTTTAATGTATTTTTAATTGTTAAATTAAATACCTATATAATCAAGTTTTTATACGTATTACTAAAGGATATTATTTTTTAGGTTAATTTGTAGGTAAGAAAAAATTTAAGAAAAAATAAATTTTTTCGTCTCTTCAATCGAACTAAATTTCATTCTAACCTTAAAGAATTGAAAATCCGTCGAAATTGTGTCCTAAATTCTCAGAAAAGGAAAATAAAAAAGAAGGGAAAAGTAAAAAAAGTGAAAATATAAATAAGTGAAAAAATTTAAAAATAAAAATAAATAAGGAAAAATAAAAAATGAAAATGAAAATCAAGAAAAGAAAGGAAAGCTCTCGTACACGATGATCATAGATTTTAAGATAATTATCGATGCATTATAAAGAATTTTAATTTAATTACAGAAACTTTTAATTATTAGTTCGCTCTAAAATTGATCGACTTTCGTTAAATTTGAATTGCTTACTTTTAAATGAAATATATTAATAAATATTGTTTAGATTAAGTTAAATTTTAATGCATAATATAATACAATATAGATTAACTAATCATATAATTATATATTTATTTTTAAAATAAATAATTAAGAAATAAGACATATCTCTAAAACATTTTCATAAATAATTGAATTTTGAAATAAATTGATTTTTTACTATTTTTTAAATAAAAAATAAATTCAATTTTTTTCAATTTGGGCATGTGTACAAATAATAAAATTTCGAATTATGTTTAATTCTGTAAAGTGTATAAACATTTCAGTACTAAATTCAATTATACTCAATTCAATTTTGATTGAAAAATGAATTCTTTAGAATTCATTTCTATCAAATTCTATAAGTACAAACAAGCCCTTAAAGTTTTTATTAAGAAAATTTTTCACACTACTTTATTTGTATATTTAACTGCATACAAATTGAAATGCTCCTCCTTTCTTTCTTTCTTTCTGGATGAGCCAAATGAATTCAATTAATATTCCTCGTTTTTGAAATCAAACCCGTGGATTGAATTAGAATTAGACACAAGATTTGCTTCTTTCCTAAATTATATTAAAAAATGTTCAGAATTAAATCTAATGGGATGATTAAATCGATTGGCTAAACCATTTAATTCAGTTCCTTGTATATATATACACACTAAAAAATCCAATTAAAAAAATTGAAAATTGAATTTCTCAAGACTACCATTTATTAAAATATGTAGTATTTACCAGAATTCGTTATTTTTAAGAAATTACTATAATTATTATTTATTGTGGTATGTAATATATGTACATCCCGACATCCTCAAATTTTGCTGACCATTCCTTGTGGAGTTAGACGTCCAACTATTGATGAGGTTGAGGTGTGAACGTGTAGGGTTTTGGGTTTAAGGATGACTAAAAGTATATTATAAGAAATATAAGGTCTTAAAATATTAAAAAATTATTTTCATGTCAGATCATGTTAGCCTACATGTTGAAAACAAGACATGTCATATTAGAATGAAAACATAAAAGTGCAATCCAAGCATGACTCATCAAACCATATCATACTGATCAATGACATAGTTTTATTATATTAGGCTGTGTTGACCTAATTGGATATGATTCAATTGACAACTCTAACCCATAGAGGATGAAACATTGAAGGATGAAACCTAATTTTCTAATTTTCAAGAAATGAAATTCTAATATTTGGAACTCGTCATAAGGGAACAAAGCATTTTGAAAAATCAATGTTACCTTTGTCATCTAAGTATAGGACTTAATTTTGTGCAAAACTAGCTAGTCATAGATGTGAAGCAAGAAAATAAAATTATCCCAAGGACTTAAAGATAAGCACTTTCTATGAGATTGTAGGAAAGACACACCAGTACTAGCTAGAAGAACAGCACATGTAACAACTCGATCCTCCAAAGAATAAGGGAATGTGTTGAACTTGTGATATATAGATTAAGAAGAGATCAATAAAAATAACTGCCCATAGGTAACTTCAGAGGTTGTCTTCCAGACATACTACTTCACAATCTGCTTGATTGGTTTAATAATTTGCATATATAATACTTCACTGGTCTTGTTCAAAAATTGGAGATAGGAGTATCTCCATGTTTTTTTAAAGAAAAGGATGCCAAAGAATGTCCAAAATTCAACAATAAAACCAAGAATAGCTATCATGTAAAGCCATAACTTCTCTTTTTCGTCATCATCCTTGTTCTTGCTCTTTGATTTTGAATTTTGGTCTTGCTGCTTGCAATTCTTTGATAATGGAGGCCCACATAGATAGAAGTTGCCTATGTAGGACCTATTATTAAATGTCAAGAATTGCGTGCCTCTAGGAACACTTCCTCAGAAGTTGTTGAATGACAAGTTCAAGACTTCCAAGAATGTCATCTTCACCATCTCTTGAGGTATTTGACCAGAGAAATTATTTCTTGATAGATCTAGAGTTTCAAAATTGTGTAATCCACTAACTGTCCTTGGGATGCTACCTGTCAATTGATTTCTTGATAAATTTAAGTTGAACAAGCCATGCAAATCTCCAAAGTCATGGGGAATACCTTTAGAAAAGTTATTATTGGAGAGGTCGATGCTTATGACTAGTGAAAGCATTTCGTCATAATATGGCCAAACTCCTCCTTTCATGTTTACTGTTATATATTCTTCTCCGCCTAGTAAAAGTGGCTTTTTCTGCTTGCATACTTTCATTGCCTTGAAATCCCCTGCTACCATCGGTATTGATCCTGATAAATTATTTTTTCCAAGATCTAAGATTTGAAGAGATTCAAATCTTGAGATTGAATGTGGAATATTCCCGAAAAGCCTGTTTGTTCTCAAGCGTAGAAACTTTAGATATTGCATGCTTTCTACTGTCCAAGATGTTATGGATCCATCAAACTTGTTTTCTCCAAGATCAAGGATAACTAAACTGTTGCATTTACTCAAGGAACATGGTAGACATCCATATAGTTCATTATTCTCCAAATGTAATGATTGCAAAGTACATCGATGTTCATGTATCTTGGGAAATGTGTCGTTAATTGGAAATAGCTCATTGAGTGATTGAATCCAATGAGATGTTGGAGTCTTTAATTGGAAATAGCTCATATCGATGTACTCCAAAGAGAGGAGTTGTCGAAGCGAACTTGCATCATCAATTTTGAGATAAGGAGAGCTTGCATCATCATCAGAAAAAGGATTATCAAGAAACTCAAAATATTTATTTCCGGAAAGATCAAGTTGGACTAGGTTGGAGAGGTTACCAAGAGAGGAAGGTACGATTCCATGAAAATACGAAATAGAAAGGTTTAAATACCTTAACTTCCTAAAGCAACCAAGGAAGGACGGGATGTTGCAGTTGGAGAAATTGTTGGAGCTAAAATCCAGATGGTGCAGATGTTTCAAGCGGCATAGGGTAGGTTGATCAAGGTTCTTGCTAACTCTCGCTCCCAGTTTCATGCCACGAAGGTTGAGCTCGACGACATGGCCAGTTCGATGGTCACACCCAACTCCACTCCAACCGCTACAATAATCTTCCACCTTGTCATTGTTGCTTGTCCAAGTGTCAAGGTTACCTTGTGGATCGTCAAGTCCAAGTTTGAACTGCAAAAGTGCTTCTTGCTCTATTGGAATGCAACCACCATGAGCGTCGTCGCAAAATACTCTTGAGGAAAAGGCCCACAACCACCACACCAACACCTGCAAAAGGTAGTAGTGTGAAGCAACCATATTTTTTCTCACCATGAGCTAACAACGAGTAAGTTGTCGATCAAGCCTTCTAATGTCCGTGTATAAATAGAAATCATGGAAATGGAAACAAGTAGTGTGTGATCGTTGATTGCCTTTCGGTGCATATTTTTCCACGTCAAAGTCTTTGCTAAGGTCAAGGTCTTTGTTAGGTTGTTTTCCACATTACTTTTTAATTGAGCTTGTCTTCAATTACAGTAGCAATTTGATTTTTTCTCGCGTATGTTCAACTCCCACCTAAGGGACTCATTCATTGTTTAGACTTCACGTCTACTCCACCATTGAAAAGAATTAGTAAAAAGGAGACTAAATGCATGCATGGTGGGACATGTGGAAGGCACATGGAACGTATACGATAAGTTTCATTGTATCTTTGTGAAATGAAATTTTGATAGAATTTATAATTTGTGCCCTTAGAGAAGATTACAAAACAAAGAAGAAGGCAGGGTGCATGTGTTTATGAGTTTTTTTCTTTAACTTTTAATTTAAATTATTATATAATTTCAACTTAATTTACGAAATTAATTTTAACTTTAATTTTTCTTTGACTTTTAAAGCTGTAAAAAAGGTACCGGTGAATACACCATAAAATTAGGTAAGGATAGAACTTACATTTTTTTAATAAAATTTACACAATTTATAATGTAAATTTTTGTTATAATATTTTGAGTAAAATGTTAAATATATTTGGTGAATATTATTATACATGATTAATACATGATAAAAAATAGAAATATATAATATCTACAATTTAAACAAATAAACCTTCAATGACCCACGGTTCGTGGACGAACAACCCGTACATGGGATGCATTTGTTTTTCATTTTACTTATTATAAAGTTAACTTTAATAATTTATAAAATTAAAATTAAAATAATAAAATAAATAATGTTAAATAATTTATATAATAATAATGATATATAAATGTAATTTAAAAAAACTCTTGAAGACCGCAGAAAATAAACCCATGGTCTCCTCCATCACATGCAATAACTGCTTCTCTGAAAGACGAATGGACACACGGAGAAAGGAGAAGAACCAGTAAGTCCACCCTCCCGTCATCTCCATCAATCACTCAACTGCAGAAAACGAACCCATGGTCTCCTCCATCACATGCAATAACTGCTTCTCTAGAGACGAATGGAGACACGGAGAAAGGAGTGGAACCAGTAAGTCCACCCTCCCGTCATCTCCATCAATCACTCAACTGGGTCGTACCTCTCTCTCTCTCTCGTGTCATGCATGGTCGCATCGATCATACTTGTGCAGTTTCACGAATAATTATTAATGGACATGGTTTGTGGACGATAATGGTATACGCAGTGAATTTTGAAATTTCGTCGTATTTTTGTATAATAGTTAATAGATATATATCATCATTTTATTCGTTGCTTATTATTATTTTTGAATATAATTGTAGATTTGTCACTATATATTCTCATATAATAGAGTAGATGTAAAGTCTAGTCGATGAATGAGTACCTTGGATGGAGTTGGACACACGAGAAAAACTAAAATTTCTACTTTAATTGAAGTCAAGCTTAATTTGAAAGTAACGTGGAAAATGACTTAACAAAGACCTTGACCTTAGCAAAGACTTTGACATGAACAAATATGCACTAGAGTTAAATGCACTAGACTTTGTAATTTTACAAGCCTTGTATTAATTCTTTAGATATTTAAATCAATTAAATATGTTAATTGATTATAGTTGCAATGTTAAGGAAGTGAAAATATAGGTATAGATAGGGTAAAAAAGTTAATTGTTCATTTCTATATATATTAAAGAGAAACAAAAGTTCAATACAAATTTCAATCCTTTCACCATCTTTAACCTTCAATCCAAAACTCTAACCTTTTTTTCTTTCTTGCGGTGATATCTGAGCAAAGTTACACGAGCTCAATGACAACCCTCTTCTTTGCACACATTATCGATGGCCTGTGTACTGCCTCCCCTATTCACACACCTCCGTACCCACAAAATCGTATGAGTAGCCATCGCCATTGCTCCTTTTGTGCGTGTCGTCCTCATTGACTGATTTCTATCGTCGCACGTGTCATCTGCACTCAGCACCCTAGCCCATCGCATTGCTTGCATCAGTGAACACTATCGGTCCTCCTATGTCACTCGCCCTGCAACTACTCGCGTGGACACACATCAATTCCTGTGCTCCCAATTTGTCATTGCTGTCGTTCCTCATGCACCACTTGTGCGTTGCCAGCATCGTCATCTTTGCCACCTTCGACGATGAGTTAAATTTTTCATTTTTGGGGAAGAAGAAGGAGAAGAAGCAAAAATAATAACATAAAAATAAGAAAAATAAAAAATAAAGAAATAATAATAATAGGAAAAAATTTATTATTGTTATTTTATTAAATCTTGTTAAGTTTATTACATGCATTAACCTACTCGATTTGATTATTGCATGAACATATTTGGAATATTTCTAGTTTTAGAAATCAAGTTAAATTTTTGTTGTAAATATAAATATTGTTGACTGATTTTAAATTGCATGCTTTTAAAAAGGAAATTTTAGATTTGCATGTTTTAAAAATTGGTGATTCTTGCCTTAATTATTTTTACTGATTTTTTATTACAATTGCTATTATTGGAAAATTATTTGTTATAAATTGATTTTTAATTGCAAATTGGAAATGTTTTGATATAGATTTGATTTTGGCCACCAGTAAACTCATAACCTTTGAGTTGGAAAAAATAGAGAAATTGAATGGAGTTAATTATGAGATGTGGTATAAGAAAGTTTAATACATACTTATCTATGACAATCTAGAATATATGATTGAACTCTCTAGTACTCTTCTTCAAAAGTGCAATTCTTGCAAAATACAAAATAGATAAAGTGTCATGGAACATGTTAACAATATGGTTGTCATAACTAAGAACTTATTTATGGTAGGAACTCTCATTCTAGAGAAATTGAATGGAGTTAATTATGAGATGTGGTATAAGAAAGTTTAATACATACTTATCTATGACAATCTAGAATATATGATTGAACTCTCTAGTACTCTTCTTCAAAAGTGCAATTCTTGCAAAATACAAAATAGATAAAGTGTCATGGAACATGTTAACAATATGGTTGTCATAACTAAGAACTTATTTATGGTAGGAACTCTCATTCTAGAGAAATTGAATGGAGTTAATTATGAGATGTGGTATAAGAAAGTTTAATACATACTTATCTATGACAATCTAGAATATATGATTGAACTCTCTAGTACTCTTCTTCAAAAGTGCAATTCTTGCAAAATACAAAATAGATAAAGTGTCATGGAACATGTTAACAATATGGTTGTCATAACTAAGAACTTATTTATGGTAGGAACTCTCATTCTAGAGAAATTGAATGGAGTTAATTATGAGATGTGGTATAAGAAAGTTTAATACATACTTATCTATGACAATCTAGAATATATGATTGAACTCTCTAGT
>JAMKPZ010003794.1:0-25051 GCA_024699675.1 Amphibolis antarctica | reverse complement strand
AGATGGAACATCTGTAGTTCCAAATTGCCGTGTGGATGAACATAAAGAAAGCGAAATACCTACAAGTGCTCTGTTAAATTCAACAACTTCAGATGGAACATCTGTAGTTCCAAATTGCCGTGTGGATGAACATAAAGAAAGCGAAATACCTACAAGTGCTCTGTTAAATTCAACAACTTCAGATGGAACATCTGTAGTTCCAAATTGCCGTGTGGATGAACATAAAGAAAGCGAAATACCTACAAGTGCTCTGTTAAATTCAACAACTTCAGATGGAACATCTGTAGTTCCAAATTGCCGTGTGGATGAACATAAAGAAAGCGAAATACCTACAAGTGCTCTGTTAAATTCAACAACTTCAGATGGAACATCTGTAGTTCCAAATTGCCGTGTGGATGAACATAAAGAAAGCGAAATACCTACAAGTGCTCTGTTAAATTCAACAACTTCAGATGGAACATCTGTAGTTCCAAATTGCCGTGTGGATGAACATAAAGAAAGCGAAATACCTACAAGTGCTCTGTTAAATTCAACAACTTCAGATGGAACATCTGTAGTTCCAAATTGCCGTGTGGATGAACATAAAGAAAGCGAAATACCTACAAGTGCTCTGTTAAATTCAACAACTTCAGATGGAAAACTTTTTGACTCTGATGTTAAGGAAACTACAAAGTTGGCAGAAGGGTCTATCGAACCACATCTGGTTGAGCAGAATAAAGTTGGGTTTATTTCTGGGCAACATTCTACTGATAGCTTTAATTCATTACCTCAAAGTTCAAGTGTTCATTGTGGTCATAATGAATCGATCATGCATGGACCTGGTTGTTTGTCGGATAGGATTTCATGTACTGGTCAGATGGTATATTCAGGCAGTGTCTCTATTCGATCTGACAGTAGCACAACCAGCACAAGATCATTCGCATTTCCCATGTATGTATGACTTTATTTACACATTTTCATGTCCTTTAGAATACTTTTTATTTTCTTTATCTTAATTTTATAATAATACATTCTTATGATTAGCTTGGAAATATATGCCACTTAGAATATGATATGCTTACAAACTTTCTGAATTTTGATTGGCATACCATTGGACATTGTACAATTGGATACATTGACAGGAGCATCATTGACCAAGTTATAATCTGCAGCTTTATCAAATTTTTATATATGGGAGACTACTTGTGTCTATACCAATATAATTAATCATTTCAATACCTCAATTTGATAAGCTCCTCCCAAGAAAGGAGAGAAGGATTAAAATGAAAAATTAAGAATACTCATGGATATTGATACTCAAGGTGGGCGACATATATCTTCTACACCTAGATGGCTTATAAATCCATTGAACATTGATCCATTGAGGAGCTTGGGAGACACATCTTCCAACGGACTTGAAGGCTTGATTTAGATGGGCAAAGTAATCCTGGACTGCACTTTAAATAATGTAACAAGTTATTTCAATATATTTAGTTCTTTCATGAAAAACAAAATTAAAAGGATCACATGAAAGTCCAACTACAACATGCATTGAACTCTTTGCTTGCTTGCACTAGCATTGGACTTCACTGACTCCATTACCATTTGAAGCTTCCTTTTGATTTTCTCAATAGATGGCTTTGTTGTTCATGCTCTTATTGGTCATAGCCATGGTTGATTCTGGGAAAAGGGCCCATCATAAGGATGTTGGCTTGTTGCTCCTCATGGTAGCATATGTCATTCAAGGCTAAAAGCAGTATCACCTTCTACTTGATTTGGATGATACGCTTGAGCGCCCTACAGTAGGTTAAGGGCATAGAGAGAGCTCTTATTTTGTCCCACAAGGCTGTGACACTCAGTTGTGACACTCAGTTGCTCCTAAGATAGGGTAGTCATTTCTCTCCTGCGCTGAAATACATTAGGGTCATTTCCTTGAATAAGTGATTCTTCATCTCAGGCCAAACCTCTTTTGCAAGCCCAACATACAAACACTGATGACAATCTCTGGATTTATGGAGTTGATGATCTAGGACAGGACAAGATCATTCTTTACATTTGGTCAATTTCTTGTAGAGATTGGGCTTCTTGATAGTGTCAGACATCTTCACTTCCATTAACAAAACCAGGTTCGTTTTTAGCCTCGAGAGCCTTACTCATGGTGGGATAAAAGGATGCAAAATTGTCATCTAGTTGCTTCAGGACCGTAGCACTGACAGCTGGCCCAATAGGTGAATGTAGAAAGGGTTGGCTACATCAATGTGTGGATTGCTTCCTCTGTCTTTGTTGTCACCTCCATTGTCATTGTTCATGATAGAGCTGGACATGGAGATGAACCTAGAGAATTGTGGGGAGGAGAAGCTGATGGCACCAGAAGCTAGGTTGCACTTTGATACCATCACAAGGAAGAATGAGAAGATAAAATGAAAATTTGATGATATTCATGAATCTTGATAGTTCCATTCAAAAGATTATATTTTTTCAATAAAGGATCATATTGGAGCAAAATATTAGCTGCAATGATGCTATGTTTATGAACTTCCCCATTGGTGGTGGTTGTGCATTGTTGAAGGCATAAGCAACTTGTGTAGCTTGGTGCACATTGCATATCGAGCATGGAGGGGAGAACTTAAGTGCATATGTATCTAAAGATAGAGCAAAGGGTGGGCCAAAAAAAAAACATTCAGTTTAAGCAAAAAGGAAGTTGCACCATTGGTAGGTTACAAAGTTACCCATGTGTTTAGCTTAATGACAGCGGAAAATCGAAAAACAGGAGCAAATTGTGAAATATCCGTGCATATATTATGATAGAGAAGCTTTCTTTATTGACCTACATTTTGTTGACGCTTTAAGCCATCTTTTAAAGAATAAAAATTAGATTTTTTTAAGTAGATACTTGCAACACCACTGGAATCCGCAACTACATTATTGGAACTAACCAATCTCTTTATCCACTAGGCCACGTGATTTCATGATTTAAATTTATATTTAACATAATCTTAATCTGTCCCTTAAATTGGAACTAACCTTTCTCCCCCCACCTCACATCTCAAACTACTTGTCCTACACTTTGCATTTACATTATGTTAGTATTCGATAATATGCATGGGAAGGATAAGTGCAGCATATTTTGGAAAAAGCTGGTGTGGAGCATTGCCCAGATTTATATTTACCTAGAAGCCTTAAAGGCTGTAAACTTGATAGAAGATTGGGATAAAATTAGTCCTTGATCAATAAATTCATTTCTTGAGACCATGCACGTGGTGGTACCTTGATATGCACGAAATCCCTATGTGATCCCAAGTGTTGCCTGAGTGATAGACTATAACTTGCTTCATTCTATGTCTGTATTTCTAGAGTTGTTTTTTTTCTGTTGCTGTATGCTTCTTAAGATGTGGTAGTGAATATCATATCATACTTTGATTGGATATGTGACTTGTCCTCCATCAAGAATGATAGATAGTTCATTTTCCCTGATTGCTGGCGTACTCAATGATTTCTTTTCTAGCAGACACCCCCCGAGTATGGTTTCTTTTTCTAATCTGAGTTGCAGCAGGATTCATAGGCTTCTTTTGTTTTTCCCACCCAGATTACCATCAGATTGGAACAGCAGCCCTGTGAGAATGGCGAAGCCTGATCGAAAGCTCTACAGGAAACATCGTGGTTGGAGGGCTGGAATTTGGTGCTGTAGATTCTGATGCAAGCAATGATCCAGTTTCCATCATTCTTGCTAGGCAGATTGGCTTCCATATATTTATCATGGTTTCGTGTATATTTGTCATATAAATATGAGTCCCCATTCTGTTTGTCTCTGCTTTGAGAGTGCATTCGATTAATATCTGGTGTTGTAGAGAATGTGGTCATTCTTCATGGTATACTTTCAAATGTCTCTCTACATGATTTGTTTTAACTGTTGAGGTAATCTGCACAGGAGGTGGTGCACTGGCGACGTATGCCATGTATTGAAATAAAATCATTAATCTGTTTGGCAACTGAATCAAAAAGCCTCTTTTGTTAAAAAAGGAAAATTTGAAGACCTTGCAGATGGAATCATTAATTGAAAGGATGATAGCAAGGTGTTGGAACTCCAACCATTGAAGACTTCTTTTTTATCATTCATGCTTCTGCAACATCACCTATTTTTGGCATTCATAGGGATTCTCACTAATATATCCTCACTAATATCAAAGTCATTTCCTTTCAAATCAATCCCTTGACTACAGAAAGAAAGAGCTTTGCTCGATTGGTTTTCTTCTTTTTTTATCTCGAGAATTATTGAAAAAGTGGAGAAGACAGGATTGAAACCTATGCTGAAAATGTTTAACAGATTTATAATTTATCCCTGTAAACCACCTGATCTCTCTCCCCCTTCCTTAAGGATTCCACCGAGATTGATCGATAAGAATAAGGTGGCTTCTTGTTTTCTTCTTCTTCTTCTGTTTGTTTGTTTTCTGTTGCCTCTCAGTTATTTCGTAGGGTGATTTATACTTTTAAAAGTACCAGAAATAGTAAAAAAATAAATTTTTTTTATAGTATTTTTCATAATTTCTTACATCTTTCAAAGATATAAATTCCTCTTAGAATCATACATATCCTTCAAATTTAATAATAAGGGATTCAAAAAGCACCTGGAAGTTTTCATCCATCATTTGGGATGGAGGATCCAAATACATTTCGCGAAATTTTTGGGCGTTAATCCAGTATAAAAGTAGATGTGTTAGAAATAGACAAACTGGTGTACAGGCTGAAGGGGAAACATTACAAGATTCTAAATGATCCCAATGAACTCTAAAAAAAGCACACGAAAGGTATTCTTGCAAGCTAAAAAGGAAAAAAAAAAAAGCGCTTGTCACATGATCAAGAATACGTATTTACAATAATGCAGAACTTTTATAAAGATAACGTACGTTTGAAAATAATTTTTTTTAATTTCAAAAGTGAGATAAAATTGAAGTTAAAATTATATAATAATTTAAATAATAAAAATTTATTCGATAAAATTTATACGATAATAACGATATTAAAAGTAATTTTAAAATTTTTAAAAAATTGAAAATAAACGAATCCATAGACAAAAACATCCATTGGCTTTCCACATTGTACTGAAATTCCCTTACCCATATCGTCATCCGCGTTCCATGTATAGTAAAAAGCATCAAAATGACTTGAAGAGATAGGTCCATCGCATGGATCAACCAGGAACACTAAAGAGAAGCGGTGTCTTGTCTATGGCCAGATTACATACAAAACATGGGTCAAAAGGAGGAGAGCAAGTGGAAACGTTCAACCAAAATCCATCGAATATTAAAATACATTAACAGCTTGGTAAGTTTGTTGCTAGCGAATTTACATAGCTAAACTCTTCCTCTACTACAATTCCAAACTTTATTTTACCAATAGCCTAGACGGACATGAAGATCAGATCCCAGATGATCAGAACGTAAAAATATCTACAAAACCATCTTCACCGGTTGTAGCGGCTGAAGTCCCATCTCATATGAGATCAACTGCTTCAAAAGGGATCAACCCTTCCACGTATTTTCAGTTCATGATGGTCTTATTATTCTTTACCTCCCTTTTTTACCCATCCTATACGTACCATTCCCAGTAACCAGAAAAAGCATAGCAAGCAACCCAAACGATTCAAATCAACGGATAAGGACATTATTACTGCTCTTAGCAACGTCTCCCTCTCAAAACTGGCACGAAGTACCAAGCCTCTGCCTCTGGCTCATCACCCCACATTTACGTTCCTCAAATGCGCTGGTCAGCAGATCCTGAAACTTGTCAAGGAAAGTTCCCCATTCTTCTTCACACATGTCTGCCAACCTCACAAAGCTAGCACTGGGTGGCAACTGCTCATTGGCACTCCTACTCCCTCTCTGGAATTCCCCACCACCGCAACTACCGTCTTTATTGGTTGTATACCTATTTGCTTTCCGGTTACTGAACTGAAAATGTTGATGTTTACCAGAGATGTTAACTCCATTCAGTGACATGGACAGCTTTGAAATGTTTTTTGGCAGCATACTGACATGGCCGTTAGGAACAAGACGAGCAGTAGTCTCTTCAACTTTGTCATCTTCATCCTCCTCTTCTAAGCTCTCATCTAATTTACACAGCGGGTTCCTTCCAACACCCCCTTTAAGCCCAGAAAAAGGTGGCATCGAATAATCATTCTCATCAAAGTCCATATCAAACTGAAACTCCTCTTCCTCTCCAGAGACAACTTCGAGTGATGTAGACTCTCTTTCACCAATCAAGCGCCTTGCTTCCATGCAGACAATTTCCAGTTCACTTGGCTCTTCTTCATTTCCTTTGAATTCTCGACTCATCATCTCTCCCATTTCTGCAAGGCAAAGCCCATGTTCTGCTGCTTTCTGAAGGAAAATAGTACAAAGAACCAAGACCCTCAAGCATGCATCACGAATCATAGGCAGCTCTCTCCGAAGCATCTCAGAATCTTTGACTGGGTCTAGATTAGCAATATATTCAAGCTCATCCTCAGAAAAGGGGATCGAAGCTTGTGGCCAATGGATCCACTCAAAATAAGGATCCTCCAAGGATTCAGGAAGACATAGTCCATGATCAATCGGGATGAGTTCCATCTGACGACAAAATTTGCCAAAATCATTGACCTTTCTCACAAGAAGGTTCCCACCATGCCTATCCGTGTTGAAGATTCTAATGTCAAGTATGCCTATCCTATGAACAGAAGCAACTGAAAAGCTTGATGTCCCATGATCACTGGCATCAAAATCATGACGAATGTACTGTTGAAATGATGCAATTTTGCTGATAGCTTTACCCTTCACACCATGAGTCTTGTTACTGCAACTGCTGACTTCATTAACATGAAAAATGGGATGAGTGATCTTCACAAGTACAGTTGGAGGTATATTTGCAAAATGATCATGGTCCAGAAGGTAGGCAGCAACCTCCCTGAACCCTGTCTCACCAACTCTAACTGAACGTTTAAGGCCTGGCTGACCAAGTGCTTTTCCAACAAAACCCTTGGGATTGTTGGGTGCAAAGGGCTCCTCATCTGTGGGTTTAACAATTGCAACACTTTCAAAATTATTGTTCCTGAAGTAGTAAGCACCTCCAAGACCACTATGGATAGGAATTGGTTCGACACCGCTCTTAATAGCCTTGACAACATCCTTGACAAGCTCTTTTGTCCTGGAACATTTACTTGAGCAACCTAGAATTTCAACTGGACCACTCCAATCATGCTGTTCAAGATCCTTCCCTCTTGGAGAGAGACAAGGAGTGGATGAGCTTCTGTGTATGAAATTTCTCGTTAAAAGAAGAGGAGAGTCATTCCGAACAGCACTAAGATCATTTTTCAAAACAAGATCACCAAATGTCAGTGAGCTTTCTTCTATTGGGACATTGAGTGCCAACTGCAGCCTCCTTTTCACTGTGTGTGCATTGTCTCTGCGATCCAGTTCAATGCCCAATACACAGCCAGTTTCAGTTTGTACAAAGACCCGACGTTTTCTAACTGGTTTCCCATCAGTTTTCCTACCAATATATTCACCTCTAAGAGTATTACTAAGGACTGGAACAGCCATCTGAGTCTGTACCGAATTCTCCAGGTTATGAGACATGGAAGAATACCAAGTGGCTACTGAGGTTGGAAATGACAGGAAGGGAGAGGATTTTCTTCCTCTTCTTCTTCCCTCTCCTGCACACACCAATCTCAAAGGCCAGCAAGGATGCAAGCAGGAAATTTGAGCAATAGACAATCATTAATTTACAATCCAGCACTTGCAATATGTCCTGAAATCTTGCACTTGCACGAGTATGAGATCAAGAACATTTCCCATAGAGAAGAAGATAGGAGTGGAACCCTTCCAATGATAAGAAGGTCATGTCAAAAATGTACTAAGATTAAATAGATCCTGCAATAATAGACAACACAGTTATGGCACAGATGAAATACATTAATATGATGAATAATTTTTCTGCAACTAGATATGAAAAGGTCCAAAACAAGTAATTGATTTTGGAAGGAGTACCTGATTTCAAAAACAGGAAATTATAAATAATGTAGTATACCAACTAACACTATGTCAAGAAAAATAATAAACTAAATGACAGATAAATATGCAAATAACTCATAAATAACTACCATAGTCCACTACTAGTTCATCATCACTTCATATTTGATGAAAAGGAATAAACAACTAATAATTATTTAAATCAGCTTCCATGTTAAACAATCTCACAATATGAAAGAAGCAAAAGGAATAAAAAGTACAGACCAGATCAGTCGGATCACCAATTAGCAATTATACAAGTAATAGACCAATGAAACAAGTGATTTAATGGCATACTCAGCTTGATCAGTTGATAAGTGAGGATACTGATTTTATTGTACGATCAATCAGTTAGACAGGAAACACTCAAAATAAGCATGTTATGGAAATGGCAACGCACAGATGTATGCAAAAACTAAGGTGCATGGATACATGAAAAAAATCGCTAGTAAAAAATAAGGACCTATTAGCCTCGTCAATACTGCAAGCATGATTCAATCTAAACCTACAATGAAGGAAAACACAAAGGAGAGATAAAATTTTAAAAGAGGTATAATAAAAATGGCAACGTAAAGAAAAAATAACAATTTTAATTTAAATAAAAATATGGAGAAATCCCCAGTTAGGTATGTAAATCATGCAACGTGTGATTCTACAGTTAAAATCCAAGGCTAATGCCACTTTTCAAAAGCTAAGCATGTTCTAGTAAAATGTCACGACCGAAATGCAAGGAACGGTCAGGATAGGATTTCTTAAGGGACTTCCGGAACCAAACTGATAAACCTTCCTACTCACTTTATATTCACACGTAGAAAAATCCATGTTAGGCAGCATATTCAGCATGTTAAACAATCGGCCTACTGCTATTATACTACTCAAAAAGAACAAATTCTACAAAATTCGAGTAGATCCCCCAACCAAAAACTAGAACCAACTTCACTTCACAAATTTGACAACGTCAAAAACACAGACATGTAAGAAACCAAAGGCTTGGTGTGACTTTCAGAATCGAACAGAGGGCAATGTTAGATCCACGTTTGCGCTTCCCCGAATCCCAAGGTTTCCCCCACAATAACAAGCAAATTAAGTTTTTCAACTTACAAGTTAAAAAAAAAAGGCATCTTCCATAAACCAACCTTCTAAAAAAGGCATCTTAAGCCGTTTCAAATAAAAGAAAAAAAAGGCATCGTAAGCATAACAGAAAACGAAGCCAAGAAATATCTCAGATTCAAATCTTGATTCAACAGACGTGTTATCGAGACAGAAGAATTTACATTAACAAAGTTTGCGACATATCAACCGTCAAACCTGCGGTCGCGGCTACCACCGAAAATTCCAGATCCAAAGCATAATAGATTGAACTCGAATCCGCAGCCACCAGAAAATCTCACCTCACGAAACAAAAACAATCGAGGGCGAGGAAGAAGAAGGCGCACAAAGGGGCGGAAGGCGCATGTTCCGGCGGCACGGAGACCACGTCGACGGCGACGCGCCCCGGACAATCCCAGATCCCACCCCTTCCCTATCCCACCTCCTTCCTCACTGTCCCCTCGTACTACTCCTCAGGAGCCTCCCCTTTTTAAGTACCAGTCAACCGAACCCTGGTTAAGGGTCCTTAACCAGAGGGTTAAGTTAAGATCTGTCCCCCTCGCGTTCTCCTCCCTTTTCCTACCAGTTTCCTCATCTGACCTTGGGAAGAGTCTGGAAACCGCGATCTGAAGACGTGGTGGAGAGATCTCCGCCGTTGGATCGGGTGGTCCAACCGTGGTGTAGGATACTCTTTAGTTAACGACGTTTGTGACGCCGTTTGGGCGATGAGCATTGATCAATCCAATTGGATAAGCGCGTTATTATTATTATATAAATTTTAAGATAAATTTTTATATTTTATTTATTATATAATTTTAACTTTATTTATCTTCTCAATTTTAACTCTTGTAATTAGTTTGAGTTCTCTTAAGTAAAATCTTAAACTTTGTTTAAGAATAAGATTCAGTAGTTTGGTGTACTTTTATAATTTTGAATTAAAGTTATATAATTTTAATTTAAAATTACAAAATTATTATTATTTATTGAAATTGAAACTGTCAAACTCATTTACAAACGATAATTATTGGAAGCTTTACTAGGGAAAATTGTCGTTTAATTCCGTCTCTCTCTTTAATAAGTTGAAATGGATTCTATTGTTGAATATTAGGAAAATAGTGAAAATGACGAGTAAAATTAAAATTTTTATATCACATGTAAATTTTTTTCACTAAATAATTATTTTTAATAAAATAAAATTTACATAATATTATAATCAATTCACATTAAGTTGTTATATAAAATATTTTAACGAAAAACTCGTCAGCAAAGACCAACCACTGCACTATTCCAATTAATCAACACCAACCTACCCGTTTGTGCCGGACCAATGAAAACACCTTCGGCGTGCATGCATGATATTCTATGGGGACTGAAATTGAAAGCAAGGGGTCCATAATGTTTCTCCGCATTAGAGTATCATTTAAACGCCAACTGTTCTCTTATCTCACGTCCCATGCCGAGATTTATTATGATTGATGTCGACTTAATTATATATATATACATACTCTTTTTAATCGTCATTTAAAATAAGAGTACAAATACAAAAACACCACCCATCCACACCCATATTCTCTGCAACTCCAAAGAGAACACAATTTAAAACAGCTACAGGCACAACCGACGGCCTGCGAGCATACGTCTCCAAGGCTCCTTAAGTAAATTTTGTAAAACTTTAATTTTATATAAATTTTTAACATAATTATTATTATATAAAATTGAACTTTAAAATTTTGATCATCTAAATTATTGTATAACTTCAAAAAAAATTTGCAAAAAAAATTTTAAATTTAACTTTTAAAATTAACTAAAACTCCTACTAAACAAGACCTACGTCTTCGTCATACATCAAGAAGATATGTAGGTTTCATTCCGGCCTCTCAGCCTAATTACGGTGATGAAATACTATTCTATCCTACGGTTCACGTAGAAGCCTGAGCAAATCATGCGTAAATCTCTCCACCTACCCAATGATTTCGAATAACACAAAATAACTCAATGGGCCAAGGCTTCGGTCGCGCATGCAACAACACCTGGATAAATTTTCGTTATTTATAGGTCTTGCCCTAACAAGCAGTTCCACTAGGCCTCTCAAACAGCCAATCAAATCGAAAAGGAGTTTTTTTTTAAAGAAAAAGGAAAAGAAAATCTTAAAAAAGTGCACGAACCAAACCTATTAATCCTTTACTCCCCTAAAATAACGACGTCCGGGTCCGCATCGTCCGGCGCTTTAGGGCTTCTTCCGACGGCCTCGGATTGTGTCGACCGTCTGGGGGAGAGGTGAAGTGACGTGTTGGGACGTCACCCCCACCGGCCACGCGTCATAAAGGGATCTACAGTAGGACTGCAGGAGAATTGTCGCTTCGGTGGTGGACCCTCCGTCGAGCGCTTTCGTCGCTTTAATTCGTCGAGTGTCGGTGTCGGCCCTTTTCCGTTAGATCAATTCCATTTCCATAAGTTTATTTTTTAAAAAAAATAAATTTGCTGGGACCAATGTTAGGTGCAACACATGTATGTGGGGTTTTTCAATTTTTAAAGTTTTTTTTCTTCTTCTTATTTTGAAGTTTTTTTTTTTTTTTTTTCCTTCTTAAGACTCGTTCGTTTGTATAACTCAAGATTTCAAATATCACGAAACCTTATTATTGGAAGAAAAAAAAAAAAAAAAATTTAAGTTACATAATAAAAAGATTTCGTAACTAATTTAGTTACCGTATATGTCTATCGAAGAGAAGTTCTTAGTTGTACTTACATTTTTACGTATTTGATGTAGTTATGTGTTTTAATCGTTAATTTTGCTCATCATTATAATTATATCTTTAATGGAACAAATCTCAAATTTATCAGTGACCCATGTATTTATAGATGATACTAAGATTTATTATCGATCATTAAAATGGATTAGACTAGAGAAAATCTGATAGGATTGAGGAACACTTTCAGTAAAATCAGAAATTTTCGATTTTACCACGAGAAAACTCGGTTAGACAGAGGAACAATATCAATAAAATCAGAAATTTTTTATTTTACCGAAAAAAACTGGATAATGGATTTCTAATTTATTATTATTTGAGTTATAATGTGTAAGAACATTTTTGTTTTACTAAATTCACTTTTTTAAAGTATTTAATTACATTAAAATTTTATCATTTACATCGATCTACAAACAAACGAAATGACGTATTTCCCTTAGAAAAATATCTTAGCAAATTACTTTTATTTATCTATGTTAAATATGTTATCACGTCAAAACAAACAAATGCGTATATTTGAAGGAAATTGAAAAAATAAAAAAAGTATTGCCGCAGCAGCACCCACAGGTTCTGAGGCATTCCACGTGCAGAGCAGAAGATTCTGTCCGTCGGATAAGATCTGACACGTCTTATCTTCTGCCACGTGGCGGATTGTCACCATTTCAGCCGGCCGGTCGCTGCCCTCCTCCATCGATCATTTATTTAATCCGACCTCTTTTTTATTTACTCGGAGTACCAGTGATATTAAATAATTATTTTATTATTATTATTTTTACCGTGGTGTGGTCCGTGTGGATGGCAACGAGAGGTTTTTGTTGAAGCGCTCGATTCGGACATGTTTAAACGAGCAGAAGAAAAATTAAAAACAATGAGATTAAAGCAGAAGTAATATTTATACAGCATTGGCAAAAAAATATCTACATTACAGAAACTTTTAGAATAACTATGAAAACAAAAAAATGGTAAAAAATACGTCAGTCACTTTACTCACTTCAAATAATGTCAAGAACTCATGTAGTGGTAGTATTTGGTCTAACAAATGATATCAAAATTAAAAGTCATAATTTCGTTAGGTGATTATGTTAATGGACTACTGATGTTAGAAGTTATAATGAACTAATTCATTACCAATTGTGACAATGAATTAATTATACGAATGGATCAAATCATAAGCCTAATAATTGTCTATTGGTAGCAACGATTATAAGTAATAGAGGCTATAAGTGGTAAAGACCATAAATAGCAAAATTTGAGTTGGAATCGAGTCATATATAAAGTGATGAATTAAGTCACACTTAAATAATTACGTGATATTACTAATTAATTATAAAGAAATATTAAATTCTTATTATCAACTCAAACTTTTGATATAACAGTAACACTCAATCCTAACAAATAAGTGAAATAACTAATCTTTGAAAGCTTTCATGGTGTGCTGGAACATTTTAGGATGTTGCTAGTAAAATACCAAATTTATTTTACCAATTCCCAAACAAATTTGTAACTTGTAAAACTACAGAAAAAGAAACATCCTCTCCCACCTCAAATGCAATCAATTCTTTTGCACATTTTCTAAAATATACGTGATAATAAATATGGACCAGATAATAAATACCAGTTATTCCTCCTTAAAAATGAAATAATTTCGAATATGAGTAAATAATAAAAATGATAATGACAATTGATTACTTTTCACTAATATATATATATTATATTAATTATAAATGTTTCTTCAAAGTTACGCGAATCTGTAGGTTATTCAGTCCAGGTCCAGGTCCAGTCACTTTACCAAATAAGGTGGCCTGGGCATTTTGTCGTCACCTGCCCACCATGCAATCCAGAAATCCTGTCGGGCCCAGTCCATGTTTCCTCCTTAATGGGCCGCCGCTCTTGGACCTTTTGTTTCAGCAGACGTTGTTGGCATGAATCAGCAGGAGCGGCATGGAGTTGATTGATTAGCTGCACACGGAAGAAATATATAAACTTTGATAGGAGATCGATCTTAGGAATTCATGTTTTGAAATTAATTTTACATGTATCTTTTTATATCAACTCGACGACATTTTCAGAAAAATGATCGGATGTTGAAGTGTAGTTTTTTCCCCCTATATCTCGTAGTAGTAGTTATTTAAAAAAAATATGTTCTCGTGCTCTATCGCCTCTGTTTGAAACTTTATTGTACTTTTTCACTTTGAAATAAATTTTATGTAAGTATTTTGGTATAATTTTTAAATATAAAATATTAAAAAAAATTAATAAATATTTTTATAAATTATTGTGACGTATAATAAAAAAAGAAGATTATAATTTAATTCTCATTTTGAAAAAATGAAAAGAAAAAAGGAGCGGGCTATCGTTAACGACGACGTTGGAACGAACGGTTGACGTGGTGTGGGGGGGGAGTGGAGGTGAACGTGGCCAACACGGACCAGCACGTGGGGAGTGATGTCACATGCCTACTCTTCTTAACTCATCCGATTAGCTTTCCTTGGTACATAAAGCCATAGTATGGCCCACGCGTGATGTCCGTCGAAAGCCTTTACCTTGGTCGCCAAGAAACATCAGCCACACACACACACAACAAACACACATATATATTGATCGATCGAGAGACGTACACACACGACCATTAGACATTTGTGGTAAGCTTCCTGCAACACCACCACTTCCTTCTTCAACGTTCAGTACGTAGAGACGCGCGGCGATCGAGAAATGGGTTCCCCCCATGAGGAGTACGAAAGGGCGAAGTCGTCCGACAGATGGCGGAAAGCTTCGGTGAAGGAGAAGAGGAGGTGGTACAATAAGATCTTTATTTGCTGCTCCTGTTCTTCCCCGCCTTCGCCAACGATGATCACTGGTCCGGAAGAGTCGATTGTTAATGCTTCCAAGCATTTCTCCAGCGCTCACCGTGTACGAATTGGCTAGAGTAATCAATTAGACTTAAGCGTAATTACAACAGGTATATATATATATCATATTAATTGTTCTCAGTAATTAGTATTTTCCCATTTATTCCCAATTAAGTATGGTCCATTTTCGAATATCTGTCGATTACCCGATTGCAAACCCCCAGTTTACGTCTTTAGTTATGCTGCTCTATCAAATTAGTTACGTAGTTAGTTGGGTACGTGTTCGATATATCGGTGGACGCAGAAACGTCTCGACGACATTTTCGCCGCGTCTAGCTAACTTCCACCGTGATCGTTCTGTGCACCACCGTTCAAGTTCGAGAAATATAAAAAAGGGGACGAGAAAAAGAAGCAAATAAAGGGAACCGGGAAAAGCGGCATCGAGAAGAATAACGTGTCCGGAGCACAGATGCTCGACAACCTGAAACGTGGGCCTCCGGGCACGGCAGAGAACATTCGCCTGCCGGCACGAGGATCTAGACCAGTGGACGGACTGACGGACGGAGACGTACACTGGACGCCGACGCGGTCTCTCCTCACGTGACGATCCACGTCATCTACGTCGTCACAGAATCCACCACGTGACCCAACCCAACCAACGACCTACGCCGGTCTATTTAGCGTAATAATCCTGATCAAATGACTTTTATATTGGTAATATTAAATTCGTATTAAAAGGTTAATCGATATATCAAAAACTCAAAATTAAAAATTTTCACAACTTACTCAAGTTAACGACGACGTTGGAACGAACGGTTGACGTGGTGTGGGGGGGGGAGTGGAGGTGAACGTGGCCAACACGGACCAGCACGTGGGGAGTGATGTCACATGCCTCGTCCACGTCATCCACGTGACCGATGACAAGCGGTGGGGACCGTCGTATCACGTGCCCACGTGAGCAAGACGGCGCATCATGTCCAACGTGGAATACATCGTTTTTTTTTTTTTTTTGGAATACATCGTTAGGACGGTACGTGTGGGGCCGTCACAATTTCGACCGACTTTTTTTTTTGTAAAAAAAGCATATTTCAATACTGGTAATATTTGTAGAGAGTGAATACGAATGTAAATTAAATAAAACTCCAACTTCTTGGCCCTTTTGGGAACTTCTTGTTACGTACCCTTGAATTGGTGTTTGTTGACTGATTATTTTTAATCTTTATCTAATCGACTTTAACATTTAAAAAAAAGAAGAAAACTCTGGGGCGTCGCCTACACGCTAGCTACCTAATTTAGATCAAAATCAATAGTTAATGATGGGAGGACATACAGCAGACGAGGAATCGGACGCACATGGGGCGTGCGGCGCGGATGCCCGTGCTTTTCGGCCTCCTCCGTCGCCTTCGTCACGTCTCCGGCCGACGCACCACTCGTCCTTCCCTCCGCCTTTTATCTATCATCGCTCCCTTCGTCCTTCCGTACCAAATGATTCTGCAGCGCCGTAGTCGTCGATGGGAAGGAGTGGCTATAAAATAAATGCGAAAAGGCGACGGCATCCTGCCGCCTGTTGGTCGAAATTAATTCGCGGTCACAAAAATGTGCTAATTTTCTTTGCTTCCAGTCGACGAATCACGACGTTACTTTAATCGATATTATATTTTTAACCAACAACCAATTAGGTTTTACCCCCAAAAAAGCCTACCCCAGCGAGGCGTTTATATTCTTGCGATGCAAGCAAGTGGCCCTAAAGTTCAAGCTAATATGTAAACCTATATTTTGGACTCGGCGAAAATGGTCGAATCGATTTTCTCAAGGTAAAATTATTCTTTTTAAGTGATTAAGAGTTAATTTGAAAAATCGATTCGTATTCCATATTCGCGTTCGAAGAGCTCATGAAAAGTGGCGATCAAAAGCCAATGAATTGGAACGTCGTGTACGTAAAATTAAATGAAAATAAATTATTAAAAAAATATTTTTTAGTTAAAATTAAATTAAATTAAATTAAATTTATTTTTAAAATATTTATACACATGTTAAAATTAAAAAGAATTAAATTTATTTTATATTTAAAAATAATAAAAAATTAATATATTTTAAAATTTAACTATTTATCAAATAGATTTTCCATAAAAACTATGAAATGTCTCGTAAAGAGAGGGCAAAAGGATTCCATTTAATTTTAAAAAGAAGTTGAAATTAAATTTCAAATCTTTCTTTTTTATTCAATCAAGAAGATTCAAACAACCATCTAAATTAAACAAAATTAAGATGAAGTTTATATTTTTAGAATGGATGAAAAATAATAAAAATTTTGATTTTTGATTTTTTATTATTTCACAACATTTCTTATAATTTTAAAAAATACAAAACTCTCGTAAATTTCGTTGAATTCAATTTTTCTAATTCTCTCAAATTATAAAATCAGATTCCGAAAGGAATTGTAAAACGAACCGGGTTCATAAAAAAATCGAGCGCTTTCGAAAACAGCGACTTCCAGCGGTGACGAGAAAAGCATTTTTTTAAAAAAGAAAAGAAAAGCAAAACTCTGTCTGTCTCTCTCTCTCTCTCTCTCTCTCTCTCTGAGTATCTCACGCACGCATTGAGTGAGAGAAGCTGGAGTTTTATTTTTATTTTTTTTATCTATAAAATTACAGGTTAAGATGAAGATTTATACACAAGATTAAGGAAATTAAAGAATTCGATTACAGTTTGATTGATAGGAAGAGTTCCAGTTTCACATTTGCAAAATTTTCGTCTTCCTCTTCCGGCGACCCTTACTTCCTTGTCAAAATGCCGACGAGCAACGCCGATTCTCCAAATTCCTCCCGAGCTACCGACGGCCATTGACGAACACCATCGTCTCCGGCGGGGCGGACTTTTGTACGATGAAGAAGATGAAGGCTACCCAAAACTCGTTGTCACCAATCGGTGCTGGAAGGCCAGAGCTGGACATCAACCTTCCACCTTCCCCGGACGGGACCTCCAGCGGCGGCGGCAATGGTATGGTGGAACGTGGTGTCTCCGGTGTGGCCTGCGTCAAGTCTGAGTGGCCTACGTCAGGTTGGAGCAGTGGCGGTGGTGGTGACGTCGCTTGGAGTGGGAGCAACAGCAGCCACCCCGGACGTCACACCATCGAAGGTAATAAATTAATTCACCGATCCAGTTCCTCCCTGCCTCTTCGTGGTGATCGATGAGTTAATGTCCGGTCCCGCAACAGAGGCGAACCAACAGCAACACATGTGGTTTGGGTCGTCACGCGACGCGTCCAGCGGCACCATTTGGTTCGCCACCCCGAATTCAACAAGGTTAAGATCGATCGATCGATCGTTCGTTCGTTCGTCGTCCTCTTCCCGACATGGCTTCTGCCTTCCTCTTTCCTCTTCTCCAGCATTCCGAAGCGTAAAATGTTGGTGGCACAGGGATCGGGCAAATGCTGCTCTGGAAAGGCGTGCGTCTTCCATGGGTGTCCTCTGCGACGACAAGCAAGAAGAGCTATTCGGGAAGAGACACGGATCGTCCTTGACAGGTTCCTGCCGGCCTTTGCTTCCACTCGCCTCTCTCCGCAGTAAAAGTTATTACCATTGATGTCATTCATGCCTCCTGTTAAGATTAAGATTCCGATGGCCGTTGTCTTTTCTTTTTTTTAACTTCGTTGAATCGTTTTTGTCTTGATTTTGTGATTTAATGATCATGGAGAGATCTGCTGTAGATTCGACGGTGAGAGAGGACGGGAGGAGCGACGACGATCCGAAGGCGACGACCCCACGGTCCAAGCACTGCGCCACTGAACAGCGCAGGAGGAACAAAATCAACGACAGGCATGTATTGCTCCGTACATCGTGCACTAATTTGTTCATGTGTTTTTCATGTACTTTATTCTTTTATCACAACGATATCCAATAATATTTATCAATTAATTATATTATTTTATATTAAAAACTATAATAAAATATTTACATCATAAATTATATAATTTCTTAAAAATATAAATTTTATTTTATCTATTAAACAAATACACATTAATTCTTCGTAGAAATCGGATTCTGGGTAATTATTCATCGTAATTAAAGAGATTTCAATTAGAATTATCTCTTTGAATACTTTAGATCATAACCAATGAAAGTGTATTGGTAGTTGTGAAACTTCTTTTAAAATCTTAAAATATCATGTTCAAATTTTTGCTAAAAAAAAACTACTTCGACTTCTTGTAGTTTCACAACTGCATCTTCTTAAATTTTGTTTGGAAATAAAATTTGTAGAAATTTTTAGTATATAATATATATATTTTTTTAAATAGTATAATGAAAATAATTTTTTTTATTATAATTGTTAGAGTAAAAAATAAAAAGAAATCTTTTCACTTAAAAGATTGTATTGACCTAAAAAATATGAACTTTCTTAACTTATCTAACATGAAACTTTACTAAACAAAGTCTTAATACAACGTTAACAAACTCGTAAAAAATGAAACAAATACTTTAGACCTTAACAAGTGACCTTTTTTTTCTGAAAAACTAAAAAAGATTCCTACAATAAAACACTATTATTTATATAATAATTAATGATCTAGTGGAATTACACACTCTCGGGGAACCGTGAAACCTAAACAAATCATGTGGCAGTTCTCGGTTTTGTTTCTTTCACTGACACATGATGGATCTGAAACCCTCTTTTTCTGTTTGAGCAACATGTCCTTGGGTGGGTATGCAGTAATGTATTTTTAATGCTGTTCATCTACCAAAACTATAAGAAATGCCGTTCTATTGCCAGAACAGGCGAATTCTTTTAATAATTCTCAATATATTCTATTGTTGTTGTTGTTAGAACAGATGTCTTTAGTTCAGGAGACACAAATTGAAAGTACAATGGCAGAGATTGTATTTTCGTAGGATGGAAAGATACTAAGCCAAATCATACCAAAGAAAACATTAGAGTGAGTTGTATACCAAATTCGACCACATGAGTTCACCCTTTCACAGATGGAAAACACCTTCTGCATCACTTAAAAGCAGGGCTTGAAGGGCATAAGAATTGATTGCAAGTTGAATGAGATTCTGTCCATGCTTTCCTCCTTTACAGGCATTTGAATAAGCTCTGCGCATTCATACCTGTCTCTGTGATAAAATACGTCCATGATGCACATCCAACCATACTTGGCAATCGATCACACCTAAAAAACAAAAAAAACATTCTGATGTTCAAAAACTTGCAAACAAATTACAAACTTTCAAGATCGATATTTTTAAACATTCACATCTCAAATTTCATGAGCAAATCTCAATATTCGTTTTCAAAATTTCAACATACCTTTAAACATCTCATCTTACAATATCAAAAACCGTACACAGTAGGTTTCCAACATTGTGTTTCACAAATTCACTAGTGATCGTGGGATACCGGTTGCATCTTGCAGACTTTTGATTCTAAGAGACCTGATACCACACCGCAACCAGAAAAGAGACAAAGCATCGTTTCTTATGGAGGTGTGCTGTTTGAACTTAAAATCACTGCCGTTCTGTTTTCATTGCATGCATCACAACAAATCTTATAAATTCAACATTTTGCAGGTTATCAAATATATTCAGTTTTTGCATGAGAGGGTTCAGAAGTATGAATCAGAATGCCAAGGATGGAATCATGGGATTAAAGACAATTCGCCACGGGTAAGTGGGTAGTCTTAAATGCAATTTTCATGTCCTTCACTTTTATTTTTTAACGTGTAGTTTCAAGATTAAAAGACATAGTTGTGAACCTATAAGAGATTTATATTCAAATTGAAGACTTTAAAGTCTAAAGAGGTTCTCATAACCACCAAACTATCATTTCAATATCTTTCACTTACATGCTAGAACCAACTACTTTATCTTGTTCCTGCTGTCAACTAAACATGTCTACATGTAGACAGTGGCGGAGTAAGAATTTTTTTATGACATGGGGCACTATCCTTTTATAATTATCATATAATTAATCATAAAAAAGGCACGTAAAAAAATAAAAATATGAATTCATAATAATTCCTATCAAATATCTTTCTATACTAAATTTTAAAATATCATTATTAATAAAATATGTATTGATATTTTGTATGATTAAAGATATAATAACCACATTTTTCACATTGCATACAAGCCGATACCATTCATCAAACCATACAAAATAGAAATGGTAAGACTCCATAAAGGCATACGCACAAGTTTGGCAAACATCTTTTAAAAAATAAATAAATGCAGCTAACATTTACTTAATCGTTAATATCACAACTAATTTTTGATGATTGCTACTTAAGATCAAAAACTAATCGTTATAACTTGAATTTTAAAGTTCTACAATTTTTATTTATAATAATATAATATGGCTCGGGTTGTTGTTGATAATAGAATATAATATTTGAATACTATATTTAATATATTAACAGCAATGACTTCTTCCTAGTTAATCATTCAAAACTTCTTCAAAGATGTGTGTGTGTAAAACTAAATTTGACATGGGGCATGTCCTCTATGGTGGCTCCAACACTGCATTTAGGACAAAGTGTCAATGTTGAAGGTTGCATTATGATAAACAATTCCTTTTCGTCTACAAGTGGACTTTATAAAATATATGTTTGTTGATGTGTTTCTGAAAATATAGGTTGGATTTCTTATGATTATGTTCTATACATGCCATAACAACTACAGTTCCTCTCTTATTCATCATCTTTCCCTCATGAGGTCCACCAAGAAAGAACTTTGTCAGGTCGCATCCCTGCGTTATTAACAAATTTTAAAATATTGAAGGAATAACGATGTTATGCTGACATATGATTCATATTCTCAGCCCATTAGGGAGAGGTTCATGTCTTTAAAAAGTATGAAAAATTGTGAAAAATTTGACTTATTATTTTCTACTATTTTTCCCTATTTCTTGTACTTGTTAAAGACATAAATTCTTCCTAAATGTGGGTTTAGATCCTTTACAATGAAAGGAAGCTAAAAAGTTAAATTGAATCCAACACATGATAACAACACATAGTGAATTGGAGAGTATCAGAACCCTTGTATGTCGATCAAGCATACTCCTTTTACAGTTCCATTTGCTTGCTTGTCTATGGCAGGTAAAGTTCTTATTTAGGGCATTCTGGGAGAATGCACGGGTTTTACCTCCCTTTTTTGGTATAATTTGAAAATTCCAAGGAAGTCTGTATGATTGATTTAGACCACTGCTGTTTCTGATAAACAGAAAAACTTGCTGCCACTTGCAGAGGCCATTACAGATCCTTCCCAATGCTTAAAGAAAAGCTCTACTCAACCTGGTTTTATTTTTTCTGCAAGCAATTCACTTCCTTCAACCTCTGCAATGGCAGCAACCAATCAGACACAAGAAGGACCTGAGAATTTGTTGCCTAGCTTAACAAGTAAATCAAATAAATTATCTGGCCCTCCATATTCAGAAAACATGGTGCACCATCATTCTCAAGCACACCATTCGAGAGAAGAAAGTGTGACTTGTGGAGATGTGACTACAGATGAAGAGGTGAGAACCCAAGAAGGGATGATCCGCATGTCCAATGCCTACTCTCAAAGGTGAGTCACAGTTTGATGATGACATGTGTAGTTATTTCTAAGGTCTGCCATTCTTACGAAATCTTTGCTCGGAGTTAATAAAGAAAACTCTTGTACATGCTTCCTGTCTTTAGTTACACATGCATGCTGCTCTTCACTTTACCTGTTCTCTTTTGCAAATCAAACTACCAAGAGATGCCATGATAGTTTAAAATGTGAACAGGATTGTGGACTCCCTAACAGTGGCCTTACAGAGTTCTGGTGTCGATATGTCGCAAGCCGGCGTCTATGTGCAGATCGATCTAAGAAGGGAAAAACGATCAAAGTCAAAGGTAATTGCAGTTTGGTGGTAGAGTTATATTCTAACAATGGTGAATCATTACTAATGCCTTTGCCTATTTGATCACAAACTATTAACTTCCACTAAAAACAAAACAAACTAGAAATGTTGGATTCCTAGCTGTTAAATTTTTCTCTCAAAGAACGTAAGATTTGGTCTTCTTCTTCTTGTGGTTTGTTGTAGACAAGTAAAGCGGATTCTTCATATGGTAATCATGCAAGTGGCCAATCAAGAGCAGTAAGAAGCAGAGATGAGGCATTGCAGGAAGCCAACAAGCGCCGGGAGACAGTTAAAGAGCAGCAAATATCTCCTTGTCTTGTGTTCAAGTCCCAAGGTCGAAACCCCTGATGTCTGCTCTGCTCTTTACACTCCCATGGCTGGGCTTGGAAACGCAGGGTGTTGTGTTGTTCTCTTTCTGTCTTCTAGCAGCAGGGGCCATGCAGTTCTTGGTTTCTGGCAATTCCTTGTGGTAGGAAGGTAATAATTTACACAACCTTTTCACCAATCATTTGGCTTAGGTCCTTTAGGGAACATGTTTGATACACCAAATGAAATGAAATGCTTTCATTCGATTCCTTTGTTTGTAATCATACTTTGCACTTTTAATTTCGGGGCTAATTAATGGAAATTAGGAGAAATCACCAGGAAACATTTTCCTGTTGAGAGCATGTTTCAAACTAACCGTGCATTGTTTATACACATCATCCATGCTGGATTTTCCTAAATGTACACCTATTATACATTCCCAAAGGTTCAAACATAGGATCTGTCAAGTGGAAACCTTGCAACAAGGCACCTTACTACCAAACTATGCCATTGAAGGTTATCACAAAAATCTAAGGAAATGGAACAATTTAACCCAAGAAAAATAAAATCACAAGATTTTTTTTGACATATGATTATAATCATTTTACATGAGACCATGGTAGTCCTCAAACAAATTAAGTGAAATTAGGTAGGATGCTCCTTATTGCCTCCATTAAACGATCAAAATACAATGTAATTAGATACAATCTGCAATTCTATGCTCTTTTAACAAGACAATCCTAGTATCTATATTTGCTTAGCATGAGTTCATGACAATCAAAACGAGTGGTCACACTTATTTATTAAGACCCCATTCACTAAGTGACTCCATCTCCTCATTTTGTCATTGTACACAAGTTGGCCCTGTAAGTTGAATTCTTTACTGTTTACTTCTACAAATATCAAGAACCTCTTGCTCCTAGAAAGCAAATAATCATACGAAATTTTCTTTCTAATGCATCTCCTCAACTTAAAGAAAAATTCTCTGTCACATAAACTAGTAATAGGTAGTGTACAGAAGAAATCGATAATAGTTAGTTGACTAACCTCACAAGCAACAAAGAAAGGAGTCCTTAATAAAGCAAAAACACAAAATCGAGAATTTTATTTTTCCCTTCACCTAGGAATCCTTAATAAAGGTCATTAGAACAAGTTCGGATGTCTGAAAGAAAACACAAGTTTGGAATCCATTACAAAGTAAATGTATGTCTTGAGTGTTTCCCAATGTCAACTACAATTACAACAACTAGACAACATGGAAGAAGAAAAAAATGCGATTTTTTATTGAGGATGATGTATGGCCAAAACCCATCATCACAAAAAAAGTGGGTAGATGAAAATCCGATACTCTCCATCATCAGAATCCTCAAACCATGAATTTATAAGCCAGAATCACCAGATGAATCACCACAAAACCCCAAATTCCGAAAGCCCACAACCCAAGAATAGGAAATAGAAATACAGCAGCAGCAGCAGCAGAAAGGGAAAGAAAATACGTACTCGCAATCACATGACCTGCCTATCCGCTGCATCTGCAACAAGAGGCAACCGCGGCACCTGTCCGAGCACGCAAGACATCGAGCCGTACGCCAGGCAAACCAGAAGGTACAGGAACACGGTGCTGTCGATGCTCATGACGACGTCCAGCCCCACCCCGTCCCTGGGGGAGAAGCTCCTCTCGAGGAGGTCGGGGAAGATGAGGAGCACATCGAGCACAACCGCCTGCATCGTGTTGAACCGGACGTACCGGCTGAAGCGATCGGGATTGCGGACGACGGCGAAGTAGAGGGCGATGAAGACGAGGAAACCGTTGAGGGGGAAGGAATTGAAGAGACGGATGGCGGGTACGAGGGGTTGCAGTAGGAGCTGGAATGGGGGGAACTGGGCCACCAAGTACTTCCCGTAGTGGACGCCGTCGATGAAGGGATAGAGGTAGCAGGCGGCGGAGATGAAGCGCTCCGGCGGGTCGGGGGCGTTGGTGTTGTTGTTGGTGGCCTTGGCCGAGAGGGAGGAGGAGGCGGCTCTAGTGTGTCTTCTGGTGGGTTGGAGGAGGGGGAGGTGATGGTGGTGGCGGCGGTGGAGTGGCGCGGAGGAGGAGAGCGTACAGGTGGAAGGGGTGGACAAGGCCATGGATGGGCAGAGACGTGGGCGGACGGCA
>JAMKPZ010003793.1:0-25056 GCA_024699675.1 Amphibolis antarctica | reverse complement strand
ATTAAAATTAAAATTAGATAAATAAACGAACCTCATTTTTTTTCTATTCGACGTAAATAATATAATTGATTAAAAATAAGGATATTTATAAATTATATCCAAACTTAAATATCGGTAAGCTAAAAATAATAATATTATAAAAAAATCTCCCCAAATGTATGTCACCATTATCTTTATCACGTGTGATTGCGATTAGGAAGACAAAAAAAATCTGACACATTCAAATGACGTGTCGGACTGGTCTACAAAAATATATCAGAAATATCATTAAAAAAAATCATCAAAATTTATGTAATAATTTTTTTTCTGCCTTTACGCTTTAGCTTCCTAAAAAAATGTTACGACACAAATTTTTATCTAAACACCAGAGTTACGGCACCTGTTTCGAGTTTTAATCGAAGAGTTTCGTTTACGAATGTAAAATTATTTCAACATTTTTTTTATCATCCGTTGTTAATTAACGTTAAATCAAAAATTCGTCTAAATTTAATTTCTACAGTATTAATATAAGATTACTTCAACAACCATAGTCTCCTCTGAACAAGTCACCGAAGACTGGAAGACAAATTAAGCAACCACTTTTACTAAGACGAGATAGATTACGGCGCGCGAACGTCTTTTTCTCTTTTGATGTTACAATTTCACACGGAGCTAAGGTTTTGTTTGATAATTATTAATTATTATAGATTAGGTGAGTTTAAAAATTACTTTTTTTTTGGTTGATATGATTTTTACGATGAAAAAATTACTTTTTTTTTTTTTCTCACATCGCTATAATAAAAAATTTTATTTTTATTACACTATTTGTTAAAATATTTATTTTACAAAGTAAAAATCTTCGTAAACTTTATTTTCAAATGAAATCTAAATCTTATTTAGTAAAGAATTTTTGTAACTTTAATAATGATAGAAAATTAAAAAAATAATTTTACGGATGATATTGAAATTATATAATAAATTATGAAATTTAAATTTATTTATAAAAATTTATATAATAACGATAATATATAAAAATTTATAAAGAACTAAAACTAACTTCTTTTTCAAATACAACTGAGAAAAATTAAATTAAAAATAATTTAATTTTATTTAATTTAGATGTTTATACATATCATTTCTAATAAAATTCAATTTCTTCACGTAATTAAACGAAATTCATATAAAATAAAAATTTAAAAGTCCCGTGATAAAGCGTAGTGAAGACTGTTTTAACCGGCCGTTGTGCCGCTGGTCTGATCTGATTGGATCCATTCAAACTTATTAATATACATCCATGTTTGATTATGATGCGTCAAGTAAATATCATTGCAAGCTCTGGAAACTTGTTTATTTTTCGACGGTCCAAATCTTAAATAGCTTCCAGATCAACCGATACAATAATGTTTGTTGTCCCTCATGGCTAAAGTGAATGGTAGCGATAAATCAATGTATAATACATGAAGTTTACTTTTGCAAATACATCTCGATTTCAGTAAATAGCTAGTGACCCAACTGAAAGAAACAAAAATGACGGGTAAGCATACACCCAACATTTGACAAGCTTGTGTCAGCCCATGGTTTACTACAACAACAACATTTAAAAACAAAAACTAATAAGGCATGTCATGTCCTCCTCTCTTCCCAGCAGGAAAGCATGGCATTGAGATAATGCACAAATACATGATCTGTTTCAGGATTCGTCGGCAGTGAGAAAACAAGAAGCTCCACCAAAACCAACAAAATGTGGATTGCAGCATATGATCACAACCATCTATATAGACATTTAGATATAGATATGGATATGGATATAGATATATGGGTATGTATGCAGGAGCAGTAGGTCAGATTAGACAAACCTTTCAAGGACTGTTTTGAAAAACTAATGCATCCGTCGACTTAACAAAACGACCCTTCACTCGCAGCCTTTTGTCAGCTCTGACCTTCCTAGACTCGTAGCGTATGTGCTTGTCATACCTGAAAATGATTGATTCATTCATTCAAACAAGGTTCAAGGTGTTCATGGTTACAAGGTATTTGTGCCTTTGAAATTAAGAGAAAATAATAAAAAATGACGAAAATTTTAACTATTATTTCCTACTATTTCACATAATAAGAGGCAAAGACGAGGTGGAAGAGAATCTAAAACGTGCCTGCGGTTCTTCCTTTTTTCCTTGTATCGTAACATGGCGTTCCCTCTATTTTGTGCCAACACCTCGCCGTCGACTTTGCCGGCAGTTCCCGTTTCCTTAGGAACCACTTGGGGCTGCTGGTTGCCAAAATGGATTTCTTGGGTGCTGGACTTTGACGTCATATCGTGTGAATGGGAACGTGACGCCCCACTTCTGCCCGATGCCTCCTTGTTCTCTGATGTGGCCGGTACCTGGGTGCAGCTGTTCGAGCTGTTGCACATTGGCCCGCCTGTGTCCTGCCCATGCTGAAAAGAGAAATGAAAAAGTTGAGAATTGAGTAAGTGTAATTCACATGCATACGATTTGAAAGGTGAAGAGTGGAAACTGTAAGACGGTAATAGATTACATGACAAAGGAAATAGTTTAGTTTTAAAGCATCTAAATGATAGAGCTTAAAATTATAGTTGATATAAAATACCCATGTAGCATGTTACTAGAACCATTTTAGCTTGCTGGTTTCAAACATGGTACAAAGATCCAATCTTTGTCCGCAAATTTGAAATTTTTTTAACAGAAACATTATTAACAGCACCCTCAACCAGGAATCAAACCCAACGTCAAAATGTCCTGCCTCCCAGCATGGCCTGCTCTGAGAAGCATGTTTTTTGAGATAAATGTCTGGATGACTTTCGAAACCTATGGGTTGCAATTTTAAACCACCAGAAATTGCAATACTACAATCAGAATTAGGCTGCTCCAGATGGTTCTCATATGATGGGTGGGAACAACAATAACATCACGAGGATGTGAACCAGAAATTGCAGCCAGAATCCACATTTTGTATGAGGGATGATGTGTGAATTGCAGAAGATTAAGATGGCCTGTTGCTTGCTGAGGCCGACGAGTCCCATGGATTATCAGGCCTTCACCAGTATTTGTTCTTGCATTCTACTTCTCTGTTTGCCTTACTTTTGTTTGTTGAAAATTTCCACTTCCTCACTATGGTGGTAATCTAATTAAGCTTCTTGATAAGAATATTACTACTCAAAAAAGGGTAGGATCATTTATGTGTTACCGAAATTATATTTTTAAGATGAGGGATAGGATGATTATCCTGCATTCAGAAATACAAATATAATAGGAAAAAATGGAGCACAGAAATGGATTAAAGCGATTGATTATTGTAGATATATTTCAAGAAATATCGGTATATAAAATAAAATATTTAATAAAAAAGTTAAATTCCGAATAGATCATAGAGCCCCTAGAGCAAGAGAAGATTGAACATGTAACAAGCACACGAAAATCAATCATTTCAAAAAGAAATTTCCATTTTTAACGTAAGAAAGCAAATTCACTTACATGTTTGGTGGGCATGTGGTGAGACACTGCAGAACATGTGCCGTCCTTAATTGACGCACAGCTTGGGTCATAAATGTCTTCTAACATTTTTGCAGTCAGAAACAAATCTTCGTTGGTGATATCATTGTAACTTTTCAACATAAAGCCAGCATCATTGGTACCATAAGATGGTTCAATATGTGAAAGCTCTTTGTGCTCCCTTGATTGTCCTAAATGAAAATCCCATATCTGAAATGGAATGACCATGATACATGTCAACGCATGAAATAAAATGACACAAAAAACATTAGAAAAACAAAACTCCATGAATAGAAATGAAATAAAGTGACGTAAATGCAACATTTTCGTCTACAATGCATGGAAATCAATATAGCACCATTTATATGGCCCATTTTTCATAAGTATAGAATCAGTGCAATTCTTCACCAAAAACCATCAAAACCAGCACACGATCATCAACCTAGACACAATAACTAAAATTACAACAACAGCAGCTTGCGTCATAATCTACCACATGAATCCTTTCTTTCAAATATTTCTATCTATGGTCGAGTTTTTAGTCAAATTACATAAATTTAAATCTTTTTTCATAATTCCTAACCAAGTAGATTTAAGCCTTTTTCGACTTATTTTAGTTTTTTTACCTTAATTAGTTCCTCTCTCCTAATTGGTGTATCATTTTCTCATGATCATTGCATCCTTCAAAATCTTAAGTATATGATCAAACCAACCAATGTTGACCTTTTCTTATCTTCGATTGGTGCAAATCCTACTTTTCTTAATAAAATCTTTTTTCCCTGTCAATTCTAATGATACCACTCACTCATTTAAACATTTGCATTTCAGTGGCACTAACTTTTGGCATATGATTATCCTTTACAACCAAGCATTCTAAAATATAAAATATAGTCTGGCAAATAGCAATTTTATAGAACTTTCCTTTGATTTTAAGAGGATTCTTCCATCACCTAACAACCTAAAAACATTTCTCTACTTCATCCACACAACTTTAATCCTATAAATAACATTCTCTATGATTTATCCACTACAACTTATTAGAAATCCTAAATATTTAAAAATCTTATTGTATGATTTTCAAGGTCGTCTAATTATATAGTTTCATTTTTATTCCTATTTTCGTTAAACCTATATTCCATACATTTAGTTTTTGAGTTGCTTAATCTTAATCCTTTGGACTATAAAATATTTCTTTATAATTCTAAATTAGAATTAATTTCTGACTTACTTTCATCAACTAAAACTATGTTATCAGCAAATAACATACATCAAAGTATTTCTTCTTGAATTTCTTTAGTTATTTCATCTATAACCAAGACAAACAAATATGAGTTCTTGTATCAACGGTAAGATGCTTGATCAAACATAGGGGAGCATTTCTAACAAATATTTGATCCAACTTAAAGAAATTCAATGGTATTTTCCAAAAAGTTAAACCAAACATAGATGAAATATTTCATATGCTGGTGTATTTCTGTGCACTAACTTAAAAGACATCCCAATATGAACATAATAAGCCAAAAGAAAATAATTGAGTTGAAAAGGCCAGTTTATGTACATATGTTGAATCAAGATAACTGTCACCAAAAAGGCACTTTGTATTACTAGTATAGCTTAACAAATAAACCACTCTTATGATCACAAAGTAAATACATCGATATCATCTACCAGAGCACATAGGGTTTATGAATATCAACAACTTAATTAAATAATTAACAAACAAAACAGGAAGGGAAAAGGTCACACTACAAGCTAATTATCAGCCATCCAATTAATCAAAGTGGAACTACTACCACAAATGGCAGAAATGATGTGAAGTGGTGGTGGATAAGTTCCGCAATTTTTCGAGCTTATTATAGATATCCAAGCACAAGCAAGCAGTTGGAGCTCTGACTTCCAGCATCAAAAGCAACAGAAGCTTGATGTGCTTCGTCAATCATAAGCACTTAAAAGTGAAAATCAGACTTCGCTCTATCGAACAAAACAAAAACGAGAAAGCACAAACCTGACTTCGTTTACCCGGTGGACCCGCATCCCAAGGAGAATTACCCTCCTCCGTCACGAGCTGATCGGTCTCTCTGCAACATATGCTCTTGGATGCCGGCAACATAAGCAAAGAAGTAAACGGAAGGTCCTGCAAAATCTGGTCCTCATCGACCGAATCCTTTCCGCTTCGGCACGGAGACACGGAACTCCCGTCACCGGCATCAAGGAACCCTGCAGCCTCCGACCCCTCCCTCTTCCCCAACTCCACCAGTTGCTGGAACAAGACCTGTTTCTGCTTTCCACACAAGGGCTGCTGCTGCCCCCCCTTCCCCCCGACCGGTAGCTCCACGCATGGCACGTACAAATCCTGAAACACCAAGTCGCCCCCCAACATCATCCCTTCAACGGATTCCCCCCACTTCCCACTCGTCCGGACTGCCCGATTCCCCCTATCCCCAATCTCAAACCCCCACAGAGCCGCAATCTTTCCGGCGGCGGGGCACCCTGAGAACCCCTCCACGCACTTCTTGCTGTGGGCCGCCGCCGCCGCCGCCGCCAAGAAGTTTCCATGTAGCTCTTGGTCGCACTCCTGGCAAAGAACCAGGCTGTCGTTGGAGCAGAAGACCGAAGCGGGCTCCTCTCCGCAGTTGTCGCAGATCTGGGACCGGACGTGCTTCCTCGAGAGGGAGTTGGCAGAGTGGACGGTCTGGTCGCAGAAAATGCAGAGCCTTGCGGTGTCCGCGCAGCAGTATAGAACGGCGGTGGCTTCGGTGCAGTAGTCGCAGAGGATGGTCGCTGGCTGGGGCTTCCGGCCCCTCTCCGCCATCGGTATGGAAAAACGTGGGGAAGTATCTGGCAATAACAATGGGGTGGGGCCGAACCCTAGCGGTGGAAAGGCGGCGGGAGGCGCTTTTTGCCGAGGTGTGGGCTACGACGAGAGTCAGGGAAGGACTGAGACGACGACGACGACGACGACGACGACATGATATTGAGGAGGGAAGAGGAGAAGAAGGTGACTCGATGCTTATCAGTTGCGTACGATTGCACATGCGGCACACGTGGCCATTTAATAAGAGAGTGGTTAAATTTTTATTTTTTATTAAAAAACTGTCGTCAGGCCATATTTTAAAATCCTTATCAATTAAGTATTTATTAAAAACAATTTACTATAATATTCTCATGTTGATTGACGTTATGATTTGAATACATTTTAATTAGAAAAAAAATTGTAACATTTTTTATTTAATAGAATATATATTTTAAAAATAATATAAAAAAATTAATTTTTTTTACTATAATTATTAAAAAATATTTATCGTGAAAATCATGTCTGACTCAAAAAAAAAAAAAAAAAACTTCAGGTTTACCTTACTTATTTACTTTTTTTAACAAAATCTGAGTCTCATTTCTTAATACATTAAATTTATTAAATCATATGAATAATATATTAGAAACAGATTTTTGGTATGTTATCTTTACATTATAATATATTATTCGTTATATAGCAATTTTAACCTGTAATTTTGTAAAACGATATATCAAATTTACAAAATCTTTAATTATATTGTTTTGATTTACATGCTCATGTCGAATCATATTGGCATTGTCTAATTTTACAAAAAGTGACCCAAAAAATTTACGTCAAGTCAATTAACCGCATTGTTTGACAATAATCTACTAGATCAACTCAATCTAAGAAGTGTTTATGTACTTATAAATAGCAAAAAAAAAAATCATAATTTACCAGCATTTTTGCATACCAGCAAATGATAACAAAAATCTCCATTATACAAAAATTTATGATTTTCCTATTTCCTCTTCTAATAATTGCAACAATTCTTCTCACACAATATGTTATTACTTTTACTATGTTGAAAGTTAGTTGAATAGTTAAAAGAATTTTTACTATGTTATAAACTTAATCTTTATCGATAAGGAGACTATCATTTTCACATAATTTTCTATGTTTAAGTTATATTTTTCATGTATTTTTATTTTTTTACTACACATTTGAACTGTATGTAATAATATTTACTAAATAATTTTAATATTTTATATTAAAAATATCATATAAATAAATTATGTAATTTTAAAAAAATATTAATATCATCTTACTTAATTTTATCTTTTAAATAAACACAAATTAATACTCGTTTGGTGGAAACCAATCAATTAATTTGCACCTTTTCAATAAAATTAGAAAACTTTTTCAAGGCGGTTCGGATTGATAATCATTGCGATCATTTTGTTGATTGGAATAAATTATTACAACTTTGATTTGACATCAGGAGTGTCATTTACGCTAGAGTTCACGGCATCCTTAAGAAAACGTCCACTGATTTTTCACGATCTCGCGTAATTTATTTTTTTCTGTACTTTAAACATAGCATTAGGTACCGTGGACATGCACCCGCGGAGATCACATTAAAAATAAGGTAATATATTAATATCTAAGGCTTCCTTTGGCTGAGCCGCTGCGGCAAGTTAAGAGTGTTTTTTTTAATATTAATGATGAATATCAGAGTATGTATTTGTTATCAAGGTAGGGTAAGGGTAAGATATTGTTTTTTTAGCTATGACATGATTCTTGAGGTAGTATAATTATTACTTTTCTTTTTTTTATTTATCCCTATTATAATTAATATGTACAACCAATAATGTATAGTAAAAATCTCATATCATTTCATCTCATTAACAAATACAGCTTAAGATTTCCTTTTCTCCGTATTGAGAAAAAGAAAGACAAGTCAATAAGTTAAACACAAGCTGAAGCATTAATATGTGTAATTAACAATATACATTAAAAATCTCACATTATTACATCATCTCATTAATAAACACAGTCTAAGATTTCTTTTTCTCTGTATTGGAAAAAAAAAGGTAAATTAATAATAAGTTAAACACAAGCCGAAGCAATAGAAAGCAGCCATGCTCCTTCTCTTTGTACGATATGCATTACTTTTAAGACACAACCAATAAGCTTAAGTCAAAACCAATGTAACTTATCAAAAACTGAAACCAGAAAAGAGAGCAATAAATAGCTGATTCTCCTTCTCCATTTGAGTAAATAACAAGAAATGTTAAAATAATCTTACTTAAAAATGAGATGTTAAACCTAAATTTAGGTTTAAGAAAATTCAGAACATATGCTGGTGGGTTGCCTAGCTTCCTTTATTTTTTGTGATTTTTGAAGCTTTTGGTTTGAAGACCGATTGATGTAATGATTTCTCGTTTTGTTTTTAGTTCTCTTCTTAATATTAATCTTCAAATAACCAAACTTAGGCATAGGCACTGTTCGATAAAAAAGATTCACTGATCTTTTCATCATGTAACATTAAATTTTTACAGTAATTTATTAAACATAAAAAATTTTCTACAGTAAAATATTAATTTTAATATAATTTTTAATAACACTCCACAAAATATTTACAATAAAAAAATCTACTAATCTTTTACAATAATTATAACTAAAAAATCACTCCATAAATCTTTTTTTACCGAAAACAGCCATAGTTTTACGTTTGTAAAAAAAGTATCCCCAAAGTCACGATGATGTGGGGATTTTTTAATGTAATTTTTTCATTTTTTTTTATTATGACAACGAATTACATCAACATTAAATAATACAATTTTAATGTTAAAAATACATTTCTCAAGACAACTTTTTTTATATTTTCCAATGTCACTTGTCTCGTTAAACAGTATTTGTTTGTTTCAAGAAGCTAAAAAAGTTACTTTTTTGCACTCTTAGGGCTTGTTTGTGTACTTGGAAAATAGTTTCCAGACAAATTTGACAAATGTAAAAAATAATTTTCAAGACAAATCTAGAAAATAGTTTTTTGGAAAAAAAATTTCCTAACATTTGTACACGTTACAAAAAATATTTTCCTAGCATTTGTAAACTTAGTAGAGCTAGCAACGGTGATTAGCAGCGATGTGGTGGAGCGGTAGGCAAGTGAGCGGTAAGGAGGAGTGTTGGTGTTGGAGTTGCACGAGATGCAGTGAATGGAAGCTCGGATTCAATGGTCGCAAGCTTCACTGGATCTTTGATTTGGGTTCTCCTACTCGTCGAATCAAAGGAGAGGGGTGTGGATCCACTCATACGTGTGCGAGCAAACGACGATGACAATCGTGAAGCTGGAAGGAAGGTTAATTGGCGAGGAAGCAAGTTATGGTGGGCACAAGAAGCTCTGGACGTCAATACCTTTTGAGTTTTTTCTAAGATGATCTTTATACTTATCACAAATGAGTAAAAAAATTTCTTATTTTCCAAAGTATACAAACACATGGTTAAAATTGAAAAACTTGTGCCAAAAGCAGCCTTAGTTGGATAGATTGTTTTGGTCTTAATTAATTAGCTTTTCTTGGATGAGTTGGTTGAACAAAAATGACATCCATTTCAGAAACTCTGCTATTTATAATATATATATGGTGTGAACGTTTATATTATAAAATTCTCACGTCATCCATCCAGAGTCTCGTCGTAACTAATCTATACCTTAATTAAATTAACTCTTTTTATTTGATAATAAGATGTTCGAATTTTAATAATTATAAATAGGTAAAATTAAAAACAATGTAATAATTATTAGATAAAAATTTATATATAAAAATATATACCATGGTACAGTACGTAAAAAAGAAGAAGTGAAAATTAATGGTATAATAAGGATCTTGTTATAATCATAATAAATCAAAATTGGACGGAGACGTGACATTTCGATGTTAACTCAAAGTATTATAAGATAAGACGGATCATTTGTTTATGAGAGTTGGGTGTTGTCACGTCTGTCGTCTTTTTCCGATGTGTCGCCACCACAGCTATTTCTGCTCCCCACATCGATGCTGGTGGAACGAGAGCTTTTGACAACTCGGCGCGGTGGAGATCAAAGCGTGTGCTCTTGTGACAATTATGATGGTAATGTCCTCTCCCCCACTTATAAAAATAATAAAATGAGCAAAATCAGAAGGAAAGTAACCTGTTTCAATCCGTATCTTGACCCCTGCGACGACGAACAGCCAAATTTCGAAAGACTCGAAGATTCAGAAAATTGATAATTTATAGTGCTTGGCTTGGGTGGCATCCTCGTAATGATGTGATGATCTTTCGAGATTTTTTTTTTTTTTGGCGAGTAATTTTGATGATTAATTAAGATCGTGAAACTACAGATGGTGCGTTGAAAAGATAAAAAGAAAAAAGAAAAACTGATGTTGTTGTTTGTATTTTTAAAATTGATAGTAAATAATAAAATAATAATGTTTTATTTTAAATGTAAAATTCACTGTTAAAAAATTTTAAATCGATATATCAAATCAGTGGTCTGAGCACCTAGGGCTTATTTAGGGTAGGTATCTGAACATCCAGCTGGGTAACAGACTGTATTTCAGACAGAGGCCTGGATTTCATTTCACATGTAATGGGCTTTGCAACCATCTAGTTATGGCCCACGAAAGGTTAAATTGGATTGGGCCTTTTGTGAATAAGTTCAACGGGCCGGCAGCCTAAAAGCAAAGAAGTTGAACGGACTGCCATCCTATTGATTACGGAGATAATTTCGAAACGGAAGATAAATCGTTGGATGTATTTGGTGGCAGTTTCTTAAATTTTGAGAATTGAAAAAAAATAATTTAAAATTAAAATTAAAACTACTTTCATAATTATATAATAATTTAGGTGATAAATTAGTTTCGTGAATGAAGTTAAAATTATATAATAATTTAAGTAATAAAAGTTTATACATTAAAATCTATACGATAATAACGAGTAATTTTGAAAGTTAAAAAAAAAACTAAAATCAAACGAAACCGTTGTTTGTTGGAATTTTGAACAAACGGTAGTTTCAATATCCTGGCTTGTCCGATTTTGAACAAATAATGTAGTTTCTGGTCGACACAAACATGTTCCGCGTGACAACATCAACGTTATTTGCTTCCGCATGTTGCAATAAGATGCTGTCAAGTCGTGTGGTCACCGTTGAATTTCTATCGTAAAATCAATTAAATATTTTATATATATTAAATTTAATTTATTTTTTATATTTATATATATATATGTTAAAATGTTATTTTAAATCAATAACAAATAGAAATATTCTTTATATATATATTAGACTTAATTTATTCCTTATATTTAATGATATAAGACTATTCTATAAATCTTGAAAGATCACATCTTGAATGGAGAAGAAGAACTACACACACACCCTTGCTAGATTTTTAAGGGGGAGTGGAAAAAGAAAATTTTGAATTTTTTTTAGTTTTTTAGGTGTTTGTGTATCCTAGAAAATGTGAAAAATTGTAAATTTTTTTATCACTTTTACTATTTATCTTTTGTTACGTTAGAAAAATTTTTATGATTAGTAAAAATTTTATTATAACGTATTTCCTTAATCTTATGTAACCTTTCTTATCATGTCTTATCTAACCTTTTTTTATCACCGCTAAACTTGTAGAAACACGAAAAATGTGAGATTATGTTTGAAATATTATTAAAATATAGAATATTTATAAATTTTTAAAAATTAAGTTTTCAAATGTTTCGTAACGAAACAAATAGTTTTTTTTAAAATTTTTTTAAAATTATTTCTCATTTTTCAGATTTTTGATACGTACCCTTCAACCTACAACCGCAAGCATTCTGCAATATTTTCTGGCGCAACCGGAAAATCGCTACAAAGTTGAAAAAGATGTATGGGGTCGATGACATGAACCGAATTAATAAAGCAGAAAGAATTAAAATATATACCCACCCGCCAACGCCGACATACTTGCCGAAATAGCTAGACACATGTGAAAAGGTGTGGAGACGCGCGCGCTTCGACCTCATCCAGTCATCCTTCGATCGATCTCAACGTTGTGTGTGGCTGAAACGCGCTCACGGAGATTTCGAGCGAGCGACGTCGGCGTCTCGCCGTCTCGGAAGAAGATCACGTACGATTTTAATTAATTAATGTATTACGTGACATATCTCATATAAATATATATATATATATATTCCGGAGGCGGGTATAATTAAACTAATATATATATATATTCTCGCGAGCGGTGGTGGTACTGGAGGAAGCTAGATACATGGAAGATGGGTCTTGCATGAAGATAATGGACTTCTCTGGTAGCCAAGGATGACTTGCCTACGCGCTAGCTCACAGAAGGAGATGGATCTCGGAAAGATCGATGTAGCTAGCTAGCTAGCAGAATCTGTGCCCGGCCAACACGGCGCAACACCTCCCTTTGGCTGCGCCATAGGCAGTCTCCTTGGCTAGTCTGGGAGTTCATCGTCTCTCATGCCAGATCGATCCATCCGCCTGCCTCCATATATATATGTGTGTGTGTGTGTATACATATCTGATCACTTCATGACCTCCTTGTATATCAACGTGGTCATCGTCGTCGTCGCTGCTCGATCTGGCTGCTGAAACCAACACCAGGGCATTATAAACGAGGGAAAACAAAGAGTACGGTGGTGTTTTGGTTCGATCGATCTGTTCAAGCAATTAGTTCATTCATCGAGTAGTACGTACGTTTTCGTCTGGGCCTTTTAATTCCTGGTTTTTTATGAAGCGGTTTTCGATCTTGTGAATTTGGTAGCTAGCTAACTAGCCTTCCTCGTACTTATAATTTGATTCAGATATATGTAAGATTCTTTTTTTCTTCTTATATATATATATATATATATATAATGGAAAATCTAGCTTCAATTTCGCTATTTCGGAAGCTTGAACATCACAGACGAGTCGTCGTGGCGCGGAAGCAAAGAAATGGAGAAGAAACCCTCATGCATGTGGCTAGGGCAACGGAGGAAACAAGCTTTTATATTTCAGTTTTCTAACATTGTACAGGAGAGAAAAAAACCAATTACAAGCAGTCACATGAGCCTAGTGAACTGGCTGGCCGACAAACCTTTTCAGCCCCCTCAAAACCAGCTCATCTATGATGCCGAGTTTTGGAAGAAAACGTTTAAAAATGGTAGTTGGTGCAGATTTGGTAAAAATATCAGCAACTTATCTTGTGATGGGATGAATTCAGTCTTGAGAGCTTTGGCAGCGACCTTTTCCCGGATGAAATGATGGTCCAGTTCAATGTGTTTCGCTTTGGTGTGCAGCATAGGATTGTTTGAAAGGTACACAGCCCCTTTGTTATCACTTGTAAAGGTTGCTTTTGAACTCTAATACATTTTCGTGCAACAGGTGACCAATCCAAGTGAGTTCAGTAGTAGTGGTGGCCATGGCTCTGTAATCCACTTATGTGCTACTTCTTGAAACGTTAGGTTGTTTCTTGGTGCTCCATGAATGCAATTCCTACCTTGGAAAACACATAGACTTGTAACCGATCGCCTAGCTAGTCATTGGACATGACACCCAGTTGGCATCACAATACGCATTCAAGTTTAGAGATTTTCTGTAAGAGAAAAACAAATTTTTACTTTACACTGCCCTTCAAGTAACAAAGGATGCGTTTTAAGAGGCCAAAATGTAAGTAGAGTGGATCGTGCATAAATTCACTTAAAACATTTACTGGATAGCAAATGTCAGGTCTAGTGATGCAAAGATATTGTAAACTTCCTACAATGCTGCAAAATAAATTGGCATCATCAAAAGGCTTGCTACATTGACATAAATATTTGCTAAGTTTTGCTAGAAGCGGTGTAATAATTGGTTTACAAGATTCCATGTTCATGCATTTGAGAATGGAAAGAATGTACTACGTTTGGCTGAGACACATATTTGTATCCATGGTTTTAACTTCTATTCCGAGGAAATAGTGGAGTTTGCCAAGATCTTTCATATGGCAAAGACCTGGCTAGCTTTACCAATCAAATTATCTATGGCAGTAACATCATTTACTGTAATAACTAGATCATCTACATATAGAAGAATGTACATGACAATTTTGTTTTTCTTGTAAACAAATAGAGGCATCTGAAAGACTAGAGGCAAAACCATAGTTTTTTAAAAACAAACTAAATTTTTCATACCATGTGCTAGAAGCCTATTTAAGACCGTAAAGAGATTTTTTCAGTTTACACATATCTAGATGAATCACAAGTTTCAAAACCTTGCAGTTGTCTCATATAAACAAGTTCAGAAAGTTCTTCATGCAAGAAAGCATTTTTCACATTTTATATTCCAATTCAATATAGTAGCAATAGATAAAACAGTTCTAATGATTGTGGCTTTCACCACAGGAGAAAAAAGTTTCAAAATAATCAACTCCTTCTACCTGTTTAAAACCCTGAGCAACCAACATAGCTTTCAATCTCTCAAGAGTTCCATCAGCAATAAGTTTAGGCTTGAAAACCCATTTGTTGCCAATAACGTGCATATCTTTCTCCTTTGGAACAATGGTCTAGGTTTCATTGTGTTTTAAAGCTTTAATCTCCTCTTTCATCACATTACACCACCCTTCATCACACAAGGCTTCATTGGCAGTGCATGGGATGGTGGGTATTTTGATCACATTACATTGAAGGGCTTGGTTTGACAATTCCTGATTTGGATCTAGTTTTCATCCCTTCATAAATATTAGAATTTTTATCACTAGTAGTGCCTAACTTGTGCTCAACATTTGAGATATTAGAAGTATCACACATAGTTTGATCAAAATCATTTTGAGTAGTGGAGAGATCATTACATCCCATGGAATTGTTTAAAACAGTAGGCGAGTTTAGAGAGGATGGAATGTCCATACCTTGTTCCTCCTGTTAAAATGCCTTGAATCAGTTTTGGTATTTTCTTTGGGGAGCTGAACGGTTTTCTTTTTAATTGTTAGTTAATTCCAAAGCATTTTGATTAACCTTAATTGACATATGTTTAGTGAATTATTTTGGTGCTCTATTTTTGGCTGGTTGGGAATGTTATAAAATCCTCCTCTAGAAGTTGAATATGTAATCCCCTTTGAATAGTGAAAAAAGCTCTAGCCCCTTGTTGCTGCCCATGGAGTAGGCTTTGATTGAACTACGTAAAATTTGTATTCCTTTGTACGATGTTTGTCGATTTTTCGTAAGATCTTGATTTATCAATTTGCTTTCGCATAACACCTCCAAACTTACCTTGTCTTCACTGGCATCAAGATCTATTATTTTTGTCCCAATTTGATGTTCAGTTTGTGTAACCCTAACTTGTCCTTCCTAAGGTTCCTCCATCTCGCTCCACTCTTGAAGTTCACGAGTACACTGAAGTTCTTCTGCAGGGTCACTGGGGTGGAATACCACATTGTATTTCAAGTTTTGCAGCCCAACATCTTGACCATAAGAAGTGTTATTAGAAGGATGGTAGTTAGTCAAATCCTTCTAATCTTGAGTAAGTATATCTAAATCAATCTTTTCGCATTCTTTGTTATCCTTTAAAGGAAAAACAGTTTCATAAAAAATCGCATATCGACTAATAATAATTTTTCTAGTATCTGGATTTAAACATTTAAATTTTTTATAGTTAGAATCATAACCTACAAAAACACATTTGCATAACTTTGGACTTAGTTTGTCCTTTCTATATTTTTTTCTTCTAACATAGGAAAACAAATGCATCCTAGAGTTTTAAATGATTCGTACCTGGCTTCCTTCCGAAACAAGTCAAAAAAAGGTGTCGCACCTGAGTTCTGCTTTTTGGCTCTTGTTGGTAACCTGTTCATGATATGTACAGCAATGGTAAAGCAAAAATTCCAGAAACATCTAGGTAATCCAACATGAAACATGAGGCTAAGTCCTATTTCAGTTTTCATTCTGTGCCGCTTCTCAGCTCTCCCATTTTGTTCGGGAGTATAGAGACATGAAAGGTTTGTGGGCCAGCCAGTTCACTAGGCTCATGTGACTGCTTGTAACTTGTTTTTTTCCAGTTAATGAAAATAGGATTCACAACCAACCTTTTCAATCCCTCCATTACCGACGACTCTTACAACATTTAGGGGTTCAACGATTGAACCATCAATGAAACCCATGAGTCCTTAAGATTCAAGGAGGTTTAAAATCTGGACTTCCCAGATCAGGGAAATTGTTTTGTCCAAGTTTCACGAACAAGAAACTAGTAGTATTCAGATTAACGAGATATGGAAAGCTTTCACCTTCACCAAGGGAGTCACCGCGCATCTGCCCATTGGTCACGCTTGTGTTGCTCGCGGTCATGGAAAATGATTTTGATACTAAGCATGTTATATTCTAGTTTTCAAATGTTGTACAGGAGAGAGAAAAAAACAAGTTACAAGCAATCACATGGGCTTAATGAACTGGCTGGCCCACAAACCTTTTCATATATAACATTTACGTTGAAATTAAAAGAACAAATTAACGCTGGATGATGTTCACACACACACACATATATATATATGTATGGTTTTAATTTGTTTCTTAATTATATATATTTGGACGATAAAGCCAGAGTATATATATATATATATATATGTATGTATATATGTATGTATCTATGTATGTATGTATATTTGATATAAATTGCTCGTGATGGTCCGATATAAATTGTTCATACTAATCATGATCAAAGATTTGAACTTTGTCAAAGGTGCATGAAGAGAAAAAATAGGGATTTTCCTTTCAGATATATAGGCTGTTTCAGTTTTTTTTTAAAAAAATTAATTAGCAAGATGGAGATTTTATGAAATTTTTGGTGATTGTTTTGGGTTCTCAGTTATCTATATATATATATATATATATGTGGGTTTTCTTTTCCCAGCAGCAATAAATATATGGTGCAGACATGTTGAAGAATTTTGTTCAGTTTCTTCCTGTTGGTGGTATAAATGCCCTAAACTAATACTTACGAGTGCTGCTACACACATGACTGTACTGGTGTAAACAAACATCGATCGATGCATGGTTTTTATTTCTTAAATCTGGGCGATATAGAGCAAAATTAAACATATGTATGGTTTTTCCAACACATTAAATGGAGTGCATATGGTTAAGAATTTGCTCGATTTCTTCAATTTGGTTGAAGCCGCACATGTCCCCGGCCAGTGGTAATGTTTGGGCGTCTCTCAGATTTTGGAGGTTCTAAAAATAACTTGTAGAAAGTTCTATATATCATATCTCGCAAGGAATATAATCAAGTTCAAGAAGAAGTTTTAATTAATTATTAAGTGATGATTATATGTTAAAAAAGTTTTAACACCAATAATATTTAATCATGCAAGTATGCAACAGCTAGCTAACTCGTATCCTGATTAATCTGATTTTTCTGGAAGGTCAAGCAATTATTTAGGTGAGTTTGTATTTTTAGAAATGATAGAAAATAAAAGGAAATTATAAAAATTTTAATCAATTATTTTTTACTATTTCACATAATTTTTATTATTTCTAAAAACACAAACTCCTCCTTAATTTCATCATCCGAAGGGAATTTGTTGAAAGGTGTTTTCTCACCGAATTAATGATATCAAATGTAAGAATTTAATCACACTTTTTTTTCATGAACTTTATATGAAAGAAAAACTATAGTCTCATTTGTTTATATAACTCTAATTTTAACTTTAACTTTAAAAAATTTTCATATATTATCATTATCATACAAATATATAAACTCTTATCTTATAATTTGTTATATAACTTTAATATTATTTGTTAAATTACTTTCAATTTTAACTTTTTATGGTTATTAAAATTAAAATTAATATTAAAATTAAGTCAACAAAATAGCCTTGCGTAGTCGAGAAAACGTCAACAAGAAAAAAAAAAAAAAAATAGAGAGACAATGCGATATAACGATATTAATATATGCCGAAAATGCATGTGATTAACAAAAGAGTAGAATTAATGATGTTTTTTTTATATATTTCAGTTGGCAGAAATATCGTCGTTGGGTTGGGCACATGATTTTTAATCCCACATCGACGAACGCAAAAGATATCGAGGTATGACCATGCTATAAAATGAGCAAGGCCCGTTCGTAGAAAGCTCATACCTTTCTCGGCCTTTTGGCTAAGATCAAGTGTAGTATCTGTTCTTATCAGTTTAATATCTGATACGTGGGCCATAGGTCTACATGATATTAAATTAATTTTTCATCGGGGGAGGGCCCATTACTGTAGCTTGCTACTGGGGCCTTCGAGCGTCGCTCTTGCGTTGCACTGCTGCAAGGGTCTGGCGCGCCCCTACCAAATGTAATAGAAATTGTTATTTTTATGATTCCTTTGTAATTTATTTCTGCTGGAAAGCACGATCTTAAAAATGAGATGGAAAAGCACTTTGAGAGTGTTGGGTCGCTCTTTCAGAACGTCTGACTTTCACGAGAACCATGTTTTAATAAACTTTAATTTTTGTTAGTGTAAGTTATTAAAATTGATAATTAATATTACATTATACAATACATTAAATAATTGATAATACAAAAGTTAATTTGCAAAGATTTTAAATAAATGTAACTTTAATTTTAATTAACAACTTTAACAAACGCATAAAAATATATAAGTTAAAATTACAAAAAACTCTAACTATACAAATAAAAGTTAAAATTAAAGTTGAAATTACAAACAGATGCATTTGCAATGCTAACCTCCAAAAATATGACACAGCCACTGATTACCACAAAATTATAATGCTAATCCAATCCAATCCTTCTTCCCCCCCCCCGAGCAATTCCATATTTAATAAACCCCGTAATAAAATACTCGAGGCCAACGTTTAGCTTTTCCTAGAACACAACTCGAATGTGCAAGAAATTAGAATTTAATGCCTGCAACCAGACGCGATAAGAATAATTCGTAATAGTGATCATGGGATCCATGGCCTACACCGCACAGGATGGATCATCGTCTATTGGCTACCAAACAAATTGGAATAATAATAATATATATCATTTACCAACAACAATCCTTTCCAAAGGAATACTTAACTGTTGTTGTAAGAACATTTCCTGTATGCAAGATCTACCGAAGACCAGAGATGGAAAAAATAGCGATGTTCCAAGTCCAATTAATTCAATTACGAGCTCTACTTAAAATGTTCTAGTAACAAAAGTTGAAGGTGACCAGCGAAAATTAAATCATAAGTTTTCATGAAACGTACAAGAGATGATCAGAGGAATAAATTGTGTAGCTTGCCAACAATTTTGGGTTGCCAATCTGCATGCCATTTTACAAATTGATGTCAAGGACGAGAGTAAATTCAAATTATTGAGGTCGGACCTAATAGCTTTTGGATATCGTACAATTGTCCTTCAACAAAGGTGGAATCAGAAAGCACTTGCATCTTCATCTAAAGGCGGAAAGCATAATAACCTGGTTGAAAAAATGAAAAACCAATTAGCCAAGGCTAATTTGTGACCATCAATATCTTCGCAAGTTATCATTATCACATGAAACATTAGTTGCAGTTTCAAAAAACTGAAAGAGTACATGAATAGTAAAAATATCAAACATGCTTGACGACAATTGTATATAGAACAATATCAACCAAATATCAAAGGAAAATCATGAAACACGAAGATAGCAGGGATACAGAATAAAATCTATTGAATGGGAAATGAACATAGGGCATACGACCTTTATCAAATTTCCATTCCATGAACATACGTTCGATATGCAACATGCAACACCAAAATTTCTTTACATTTCCGGGTGAAACATATCACCGGCACCAAATATTTGGATCTTATGATACAAATGTTGATTCAAATATTAGGATCATATAACCAGAGGTATATAACCCACAGCCAAGCAAAAAGATGACCTTCAGGAACCTATGACCTTTCTTACTTTGATTAAGGCATACTACCTCATTTATGTCATAGGACATTGCTTGAGATATGCTGCTCTATTTGGAAGATGAAAGCATGATCATGACAATAACTCAAAGCCTCAAAGGTACTCAGCTGCCTTTGAACTATAGAGAAAAAGATAATGACAATTGACCAAAAATCCTAATGAAAAAGTAAGCTGTCCAACCAAATCGTTCCTACAAAAAAGTTAGTCAATCAAAAATGTTTTGCTATTAAGGTGATTGGAAGGCTGAAAAAAGATAAGCCACTTACAGCGTAATGAATTGATACACGATTTACAAAATAAAGTTTCTTTCTCCAGGAAGCCCTTTAATTGAGCACCAGTATAAAAACCTAACCATAGACAATATGCCTCATCTTCTTGGTACTAAAGCACAAGAATAATATTTACTTGATATAATAATTCCAACTACCTAATTCTTCAAGCTTAAATATTTGAATTACGGATTTAGCTACAGATCCCTGGTGTTTTAGATTACAATACCAGAATGATACCAATTTGCAAATTAATTGTGATGTATAATTTTATCCAAAGTTTACCTATGTCAACGTAAAGCATTTAGCATATTTAGATACAAAGAGACTTTTATACACACCTAGACATAACATGCTTCAATATGTAGGCCAGCAGCAGTCACCCGCTTCTAAATATACTTGATGACAATCGTCTTAAATTATCACTTCAGCTTGTTCCACGCTGACCAAGTTAAACCGAGCATATTTATTTCTCAACCTTAGTCCCTACCGGTTCCAATATCAACGCAATAAATCGCAAGGCACTACTGGTAATCAGTTTCATTGCAACATCTGAAATGGAAAAGGATAGCCTTATCTTAATTAGATTTGATTTCGGGGTCATTTGGTAGTGATTATATAGACCCACCATAAAAAAACACAGCATACAAGGAACTAAACTAGTGCATGAGATTCCTATCAATGTGGAATGAGGAAAACAGCATATAATAAAAAAAGCACAAAATATAACAAAAAACCATCTTATTCTCGTATACTACCATATAAAATGTTCCATTTTGAACTAAAAATCCAAGGTTGAAAACCATATTTAAATAATCGCTATCAAAAAGTAGCATTTGTTTGGTAAAGCAATCTAAATTTAGAATGTGAAATTCGCGTGCTGGATATTATATCTAAGCATACTCGGTATAATCCCTCCCGATCAAGTGATCCTCAATTGATTCCAACGTAAAACAACCTAAAGAATTATCAATAAAAATCCTAACGATGATGGTATACTCTATGAATTCAGATAACTGAAATGTAAGCAACAAAAATAAAAGATAAAACCAAGTACACAATGAAAACACAGCAAAACAAGCACAATAAGACAACCGAATACGAGGCGATGAATAGAGAAAGGAAGCACTACTTCTATCTCGAACAGACAGCACCGGAAAACCAAATCCAGAGCAAAAAGCAAAACAATTTCATCACTTACCGCAGACAACTGACGACCTAATCGAATCCCTCCTCGTCATCGTCATCCTCGTCGTCATCCCCGTCCATGTCATTTACAAGATAGCTTCCGGGAGGAGGCGGCGCCCGGCGGCGAGCGGTCGAGGGCAAGACATTCTCCAGATCCACTTCCGCGAGCGGATCGTCGTCGAAATCGCTATCTTCTTCCAATCCTCCCACGCCATCATCACTGTCGTCCTCACTATCATCATCGTCGCTATCATCATCATCCTGCTCCTCCTCATCGTCCTCCTCGACCACAACTGCCTTCCCCTTTCCCTTGTCCCTCTCCATCACCATGCCTTCCCCCTTGTCTACAACCGCTTTCCCATTCTCCTCCCATTTGACGTCACCGTCGTCCACTGGGGCAGCTCTGGCGGCGGTATCGTACCTCTGCTTCTTGGGCTCGACCGCGGGCACCCCGTCGGCGGCGGACTCCAGGTCTGGCTTCCGCTTGGAGAGATTTTGGGACGGATCGAGGTTGGGCTGCTCTCCGATGTCGGCCATCGACAGCGTTAAGGGGTTTTAGAGCTAGGGTTTCTCGAGAGGGTGGTGCTTGCAAGAGGATCGTTCGTCCTGGCACGGAACAAGCGGAGCTAACTACATACGTCTGTTTTAGATTTCGTTTAGTTAGTTGTAACTAAAATTTAACGTACATTTACAGATTTTTTTTATTTGATAAAATTAAAATTACAATTAATTTATAAATAAAATTAAAAATACATAATAAAAATTTACATATTAAAATTTATGTAATAATAATAATAATATAATAATTTTGAAAGCGGTAAGAAGGAAAACAAAAAGAGGAGATTTCTTAATACAACATTTTCATTTTTATTATAAAGATTTTTAATCATATAATATTAAAAAATATAATTTTATTATTCTACCCATCTTATTTAAATATTAAAATAAATATCAATCCTTGCTATTTTGTTAGATTGACCCAAAATTAATGTATTTTTTTTTTGATAAATGAAGTTTTGAATGTTACTTTTTTTACTTTGGATGTGCAAAAGTTTATACCAAATGTAACCTAAGAAGTAAAATTAGATGATATAAGGTTTATATCTTTTAAGAAATTACATAAGTTATAATATAAATATTTTGGTATAATTTTTTAGTGTAAAAGTTACTATAAATTGTTACATTGCATAATAAAGAATGTGTAAATAAAAAATATAATGTCATTATTCTATGTACCTTACTTAAATGTTAAAATAAATACAAATACTTGCTCTTGTATTAAAGTAACCTAAAAATCAATGTATCTTTTTCTTATTTGATAAATAAAACTTCAAGAGTCATTGTTTTCTACTCTTAGAATTGAAAAAGTTTATACTAAATGCAATTTAAAAGGTAAAATTAAGTGAGATAATGTTCATATTTTTTAAAAATTACATAATTTACAATTAAAATATTTTGGTATGATTTTTTAACACAAATGTTGCTACATGTTGTTGTGGTGTAAAATAAAAAATAAATGTGCATAGTAAAGAATGTATAAACAAAGTCTTAGCTTTAATAATCATAAAAAATAGAATTAAAGGTAGTAAAATAAATTGATTAAAATTATATAATAAATTATAAGATAAAAATTTATATATAAAAAATTATATAATAATGATATATAAAAATTTACAAAAAATTAATTCCATAATAATAATCTTGTTATTAAAGAAAATCTAAAACATTTAAAAAACACAAGAATAATAAAACGGTAAGGTTTTTTTACTTAATTTTTTAATTACATGTCATTAAAAAAATCAATAATACGTCATTCAAATTTTCTATTTGCTTTCATGTTAATAATATTCGTTATACTTTCATATCCTAAGACGATTAATAATATTCGTTATACTTTCATATCCTCAGACGATTAATAATATTCATTCTGGTACTAGTAAGAAAAGAATGATAAATTTTTGATAACGTGCAAGCAGAAGTGAATTTTTGAATTACGTCCATGTAATTATTAAATTTTTTCGATGGACAGACAAGTAAAAATCCCTTTCATAGATGATAAATAAAAGAAGATAAATAAAAATATTGTCGGTACAAAGAATTATTAAAAATAATTTTTTATATTAGGTAATGGTGTCATGGAGTTACGATGGGTTTTCCTCTTGTTTATAACTTTTATCAAATCAAGATTTAAAATATTTTTTTTGTTGTTTTTGATTCAATTTAATGTCTCTCACGGTAGGAGAAAATAAAGCCCGCAGTAACGTTGTTGTTTCAAATACATAAATATTACAGTCGTGAATGCGTGCAATGGCAGTAACGTCGTTCAGAAAAATTCCATCCACAATAAAATAAGCTAAAATTACCTTAAAAATATTTTATGTCATCATTATTGAAAAACAAAACCTCTGTTCTTTAACTTTTTAAAGGCCGCTTGTGTTTTGAACCCTCTGCTATGACTTTTTAATTTAATTTCCACTTTTACTCCGTAAAAAGCATTCATCGCCCAGTCCACCAACACAATGGCGTGCTTAGGATCCCCGGGCGGCTTTGGTTGGACACAAAATAAACATCGAACCATCTAATGAAATAAAACACGAAATGTATCATATCATACTCTACGATGAGACGGTCTTAAATTGTATCAGGAGCAGGACAAAATTAGAGCGTATCTAACATATCCCAGTCCAGTTAAAAAGCTTTATTGACGGTTGCCTTGATTGCAAGGACCAAAACTACTCATAAGTCCAGTCGAACTGTTGATCTGGAGGATGAGAACAAACAAAACCACCCTTCTCAAAAAATGGAATAGAATAGATAACTTGTAACTTTGCGACGCATGCATCCTATCAGATCAACCAGCCGCAGCAGGAGCAGGAGCAGGGGCAGGAGTGACTCCACCAGTGGTTGGCCTGTGAATCGCATAATCGCCATGAACAGATGTTCAATGACGGCAAATTTAATTAATGATGCGATAGAACTCATAGAAGCTAGCGGGGTAAATGCAATGGAAATATGGTAATAAATACGAAGGATAACGTGACTTACAGGCCGACAAACACCTTGAATGCATCATAAATCCCCCACTGAGCACCGGTTAGAGTACCGATCATCACAATACGGAGAGGAAGGCCGCGGGTGAAAAGACCCCACAAACCAAGCTTACTCACAGCCTGAAAAGAAGCAAAGAAAGCGAGCTTATTGAGTAAAACTTTTTAAACAACGGGCAAAATACGGTTACGTTTACAGTACTGCATAGACTTACATCCCCAACAGTTGCACCTTTGGCATTATTAAGGAAAGAAACAAGATTATCCGCGGGATGAGAAACAACCGCACAGAATACACCAGCAACATATCCACCAGCAAAGCTCACAGCAAGCTGGAATTCCTTGCTGCACTGCTCCTTGGGCGTGGGA
>JAMKPZ010003792.1:0-27259 GCA_024699675.1 Amphibolis antarctica | reverse complement strand
CAGACTAAAATATTTTCTCTGAGAATATCGGAAAAGCTAAATATCAGCTATCTCGACGATACTGTGGTACCTTTCGGAACCACTTGTATCCAATCCAAAGTGTGCTCCATAGACCGCCACTGGCGAAATGTGGTATGATGAGGCGTCCGACGTATGGATAGTAAGGACCAGGCAATTTGAGCAAGAGGAAGAAAGCGGCCATCAGCATCACATGCCATGGAAACCTTGCATCCTAAAACATAAAACCACGGCGTGTGCCATAAATCCACGTACCACAGACGACACCACCAGCGCCAACAAGGGAGAAGGAAAACAATACCTTACGATCAGACGACAGGTCCATGAACGTCCGCCTCAGGATCCGAGCAAAAGCGATGCCAGCAATGAAAGGCACCGGTACGACAAGCATCTTCTTCTCGTGGGCACAGTAGGACATCTCACTCAGAGACGACAACGCCAGCAGCGGCGCAGCTAGAAACGTCACCACAGAAAAGAGGAGCTCGAACAAGATGGTGACGTAGGCAGCCGCAACAGTGCCCCAGGGGAACCTTTTCGCCGGCTCGGGCACTCTGTCGAACATGTTCTTGGCCGATTCCAATGCGGCGTCGAAAAAGCGCTTGCCTTCATCGGACCACTCGCGCGGTCCGGCATCGCCCTTCGATCTTGGTGGTCGGAGTCCATCGGCGGCAATAATGGGGGGCTTCCACAGATGGCCCGTTAGGCGGAGCAGTGGTGCCTGCGGTCGATGCAAACGAAAGTGTAAAGAAAGGAGGAGAATAAAGATGCGGTTGCTCCAGAGAACTTGCCTTGTTTGGATGTGTAAGCGGGGGAAGTGGAGTGAGAGCTGTCGGTAGTGGGTGGGAAGAGGAGGGACCAAAAGCGACGATCGGAAGGGCGGAGAGAGCTGCAATGCACGGCATGGTCAAGCGAGGATGGATGGTCGAGAATTGGAAGCTTTTGAGAGCGAGAGGTCAGGAATCTTCTTCCGCCATTGGAGGTGACTCGGGTGATGCGAGGACTAGGGTTTTGGCAGAGGCGAAATTGGGTGGGTAGCAGGGTATGGCGTACGCGCATTATCATTACAGAAAAAATTAGAATAATTATTACTATATGAACCATATTCTTATTAAAATTTTAGTGATTATATTTTTTTTATTATATATTATAATATATTTATTAAATAATTTTTATTATTTATAAAATTAAATTAATATTATTCTTAAATCATATATTCTTAAATCATTTTTATTATATATTATTCGTAAAAACATTTAAATTAACGAAGTGTAAGTAATTTTTGATCAAAATTTTTAATCTATTGAGATATAATAGATTGTATTTAAAATTGATGGTAACTCTATCAAAGGATCTACAAATTTTTTTCCCGATCAATGATTATCATGTCGACAAATTAATTAAGCATGTGTATGGTAAAGGGTAAAGTTAGGCGATTTCCATCGCATTAATTAATTTACAGATTGAAATGAAAAAGAACAACCAACATAATTTAAAATAAATCGAAATGTTTGCAAGAATACGTTAATAAAGTATAATGATAAAATACGATCGTAAAAATAAATAATTAGGAAAAGTGATTACACGAAGAAGATTTACAGGTATTTTATTTATTATATCACGCTATTATATCTATTATTCAATAATTTACTTTACAGGTAAAATAAATAGATCGAAAGCGTACGGTCCAACGGCCTCACAATACAGGTAAAATAAATAGATCTCATGTACATGGTTGTTGTCGTTGTCATCGTAAGGGAACTCGCAGCTTCCTTCCGTCCGATCACAAGCGGACGTATGTGCTTGCGTCACCCAGCTGCTTCCTTGCATGTGAAGTCTTTTTACACTTGTATCGTGTTTCCGTCCGTCTCTCTCTCTTTTTTTTTTTTTTTTTTTTTTTTTCTGGAAGATATGTTTCTGTCCGTCTCACCCATGTTTTTGGTTGGTAATGTTCGTGGTACGTGCGGTATTTTTTGTAGGTAAATTTAAAATATAAAAAGTAGTTATATTAACCACAAGTTAAAAGGTTTCCAAGATATATAGAATAATTAAATTATGTGTAAAACAAAATCAAGTAACAAAAGAATTAAAAATTGATCGATTTTTTTCCTGACAAACGGTATTCATAATAGAGTTTTCGTTATTGTCAACGATAACATGAATCTTTTAATTAGATTAGATTATGCTTCCTTTAATATATTTACTTTTACATTTTATCCAAACATTCCAACCGAAGATAAGTTAAAAACTGAATCTTATTGAATGTTAACAAAAATTCAAATCACCACAATTACAAGTGCAGAAAGTCAGAGAAGCCAGACATTTTTGGAAAAGCGACAGTTAAAAAGAAATATTAGCATTATCTGTCAATACTATTACTGTTAAAGTGATACTTTGATAAGTAAAAGACCTTCTAAAAAAAAAGTCTCTAATTCAAATCTCGGTAAAACGTGAAAAATAAAAAAAATCCGTCGGTACTATCCAACGTAATTGTAATTGAATCATCGTAGAAATTAATTACCATGTTTTCGATAATAATTAAGATAAATTAAAATCTTACTTATAAAATATTATCATAGCTTTTTATTATTAATTTAATTAAATTGATAATTTAATTAACTATACACTTCTTCTCTTCCTACAAAGCAAAAGAGGGCTGCCTCCAGCCAACGCTAGGCCTCTGTGACCAGTTCCATCTCCGCCGCCCCGCATCTCCTCGTCGTCGTCGTCCTCCTCCTCCGCCGAGCAGAGCCGGAGGCGATCGACGCACCGACAGAACGAAAGCCCGGATCCTCGACTCTCTCTAGCCCCCTCAAATTCCCCCCACCTGCAGCCGCCTCCGCTCCTTCTTTACCCAGAATGTCGCCTCGTTATTGACCACAAAGCTTCCATTCTTTCACTCCCATCGGTCCCCTGGCTTCCTCAATTTGGCGTCTATGGCGATCCGGGTCACCCTCTCCGTCTCCGCCTACCTGGCTCAGAGCATCGTCCACTCCGCCTCCGCCGTTCGCTACACCGCGGCGGCTGGAGGAGGCCTTATCCACCAGTCTGCCGGGATTTCCTGTTTCCTCTTCACCGAACGCGCCTCCGATGCCGTCGATCTTCCGCCCAAGGTCACCAGGCAGATGGCACCGGGCGGCTTCCACGGGACGTGTGGGGTTCTTGCGAGGAACGATCCACCCACAACTCTGACGGATGGATTGCTCTCAGTGATCGCTTCAAAATCGAAGGTGCTTCCTTGTACGGGTGGTGAAGCTTTGGGGCTCTCGTCGCGAGGGGTTCTCGGACTCAAGCCGCCGTCGATCTTGCCATTTTTTGGTGCTTCCAAGTGGTTTCCGTGTAGTGAATTGTTCCAAGGAAGCAACAAGGCCGCCGCCGCCGCCGCTGCTGCCGACGGAGGAGAGGAGTTTGATGAGTCGAAGAAGATGATTCTGAGATCTGATGCTGTGAAGTCTGCGGAGGGGATGTATGGGGGCGACAAAAGCGGTGGGTGGTTGCGGCGGGTGCTTGGCTCGTGTCCCGAAAATGCTAAGGCGGTGTTCGCGGTGTTGACGGTGCCTCTGCTCCACAGGTCGTTTATGGCAGAGCCAAGGTCGATTCCCTCAAAGTCCATGTTTCCCACTTTGGATGTGGGAGACCGGATTTTAGCGGAAAAGGTACGTTGAATTCTCGTTGTTGGTGTGTGCACATACTACCTGCCCTTCCGTGATTGATCGCGCACCTGTGATATCCCAGGTTTCCTATCTTTTCCGGAAACCAGATGTCCGCGACATTGTTATATTCAGGGCTCCACCTATTCTTCAGGTATGGTGCCTTTTCGAGCTTACTGCTTACATACAATTACGATAGATTTCTCTTTGTGCTGGACCATAATGCCCGATGCTTATTTCGTTATGAGCAGCAAGTTGGGTACGGTGCCGGAGATGTGTTCATCAAGAGGGTCGTGGCCAAAGAGGGGGACCGTGTCGAGGTTAGCAGCCATTTCCCTTTAACTGTTTTGGTTTTGGGTCCTCAATTGTGCTGTTGTTTGTAGTTGTCCTGTAAGTATGGATTTTGTGGTCGTATCTCCGAATTATACATCTTTAGGCTGATTTCTATTCTACCGATCTTGCATGATGAATTCCACGATTGCAGGTTACGGGTGGGAAGCTGATAGTGAATGGTGTCGTTCAGGAGGAGGAGTTTGTTCTGGAGCCACTCTCCTACGAAATGGACCCAGTGGTACCTGCGACCCCTCCTTTTGTCACCTTTGAAATGCTATCCTTTTGAACATGTTTGACAAATGAGCATCCGTAAATGACCGGATCTCGTTTGCCGCCCCATATTTCACATGTACTAACGCGTGCTGTTGTTTTTCTACAGCTTGTACCCAACGGATACGTGTTTGTGATGGGAGACAACCGCAACGAGAGCTTTGATTCTCACAACTGGTAAATGAGATGAAAGCTTTTTTGTTTTACCCTCTCCGGTGTCAAGTCGAACTCACTCTTTATGTTGCAATCTTCCAGGGGGCCACTCCCAGTCAAGAACATTGTCGGGAGGTCTGTGCTTCGCTATTGGCCTCCATCTAAGATCTCAGACACCATATACCAAGCAGACCATGATCAAAGCTTGGTAGCTTATTCATAACACCCTTCAGGCTTCATAGCTGCCTGCGGCTTGGAGAATTCTTTACTGGATGGATGCATGGATATCTTCGACCTTTGTTTGAAGAATCCTCCGACGAATCACATTTTTCCCTTCTGGGAGTAAATGTGTGTGCTGACTCGTTCTCGTGTAAACATACGGTGATTCCTTGCTTTTTTTTTATGTGCAAGTTGTCAAAGGCCTGCACTTGCTGCTCTCCGAGCCATACATGCCAACCCATTCTTTGGTTAATAGTCTTTGCTGGTTCTGCTCGACCTCATTACAAAACCTGCTACGGGCACTTAAAAGTCCATTGGAAGTTCTGATGCCGACCGCCTGCACGTCACTGAATCGTGCCAAGTCGAATGAGATTGCTGCTAGTGAAGCTTTGCCTACGGGGAAGGGAGACGTGTGGTGATTGGTGAAACGCATCGATTCTGCCGTTTGCATTATGATTTTATTGTACTCTAGGTGCTAATAAGTTGTTGATGCAAGTGACTCAGCTTCTTGCTTTGTCGATGATTTGCTCTGTTTCTGTTTTTTGGGCTCCAAATGCCAAGGACTGTGAGCATCGTAATTCGAGTATTGCTCTGTTCTCGTCTGGTATGTTTCTTCCAGACGACGAGCAACAATTAATTATTGATGGTTCAGGCCATGCACGAGTCCAACGTCAGATAGTTTTTGTGTGCCTGCAATGCGTGTGGTTTTAAAATGGTTGGTAGTTATATTGCTTGATGGCCAATGCTTAAATCTGAAACCATCAACCTTACCGAATTTACTCTAAGTTCCGGATGGTTATGACTTGTCGATGGTATATTCGTATTCTCAAGTAATAAATGTCGTTGAATTGAATTCGTATCTTACAATTGTAATTGGATAATGACTATTTAGATGATATTGTTTCCAAGTTTATCGCAATTGTTTTATATATTTGTATTAGTCTGTAATTATTTGAAGGCACTTGGTAGCGATCGCATATTCCTGTATTCGATGGAAACCTGATTAGAAGAAAAACACTGATTAGAAGGCATGTGTTAAATCTCCAATAATTCAAAGGAAGTGCTTAATGGATTTGTGACATACAATCAATTCAATTCATTTTCGTTGATTGTAATTTTTATTCATAGCCGAACTCTTAATAAGTTTATTAATTAATGATATTAATTTATTGAGACCCACAAGGACTGTAGGGGTTTTCAAAGGAAAGAATAAAGCTTCTCGCAACTGCACCAAGCTACTAAGTTGATCCCCACGGGAACTCAAGCGAAATAGATCGTCACTTCTATTTTCTTGATTTAGGCTAGATATACCTGCTAATGTTTGAAAATTTCTTGCGGAATCATTCACGTAAAGACATCAATAGCGCATAATGTTGTTGAAAATACCTTTTATTTCAACCAAGACTATTGACGAAAGCAAAAGCCATGTGAGTTTTTGCAGCAAAGCTAACGAAGATTACAAGAATAAGATGCACTTCAAGTAACAGATCGAAAAGAGAGCAACCGCTGGATATAATGACAGTAATTATTGCAAGAACTTACGCCGGCACTTCAGATGACACCAAAGAGAGCAATTCGAATAAAACGGTTGTCCGCCACTGTCGTGCTGCCCGTCGATGCCGGTATCCGTGTTTTAGATGTACATATATTCCCGGTAGGCTCCATGCTTTATAATTAACTTGTGGTAGATTAGTCGTTGTTTACGAGAAGATCCAATGACCTCTTTTGTAGTTCTTCTGGTTGGGCTAACCCCACGCAGAGTCCATCGCAAATCCATGCCGCTCTATTTTTGTGATTCATGGGCGGCAAATCGCAACCAGGACAGTGGTCTTAACGTTAGTAGTCGTACCTTGCGATGGCGCCAGAGGACAACAACGAACCATATTCATGTCCGAAGCCGTGATGGTGATACTGCCATTGGCGAGCATTGTGATGCTCAACCACCTACGATCAGAACTTCTGCACGCAACCCATCCTATAAGCACAACATTCTAACATCAAAAAATAGTTTTGGTACACAACCATGTATATGCCATGTCATACAAACGGCTAATTGTAAACTTTGATCGATTATTGTTGCGTAAACACCACAATTGCTCAACCAACAAACCTATTTACACCCGCGACCACGCTTATGGCATTCTTCCTGATGCGTGAAGAAACACCACAGCAAATCGGAAGCATACCCCTTTCGAAACTTGAATCAAACGACCAACTCCCCCATCACCATTTCACGTCCAGTGTCAGAGGTTCCGGAGGTACAACCACCGAGGAGAAGTCGGTGAAGGAGACGTTGGACATTAGATTGCTCCATGCAGTGGTATCGACCACAGAAAGTGGTTCCTTCACCCTCTTCAACTTCAATGGCTTCAGTGGATTGCCTTCCTCAACCCTGGCCACTACCTCAAACTGAGCACGTTCAACACCTGGTCTTGTCTTCCAACCTGCTACCTTCTTCCAGACCTTGTCCTCAGAGTTGATTTCTCTCTCCAATTCCAACCTGACTCTAACCATGGTAGATGAAGCCATTTTAGCTTTTACAAGCTCGACCTGCCCATCTTGTGAGATTAGTTTGTTCTCCATGAATCTCTCCAATATCTTCTCTACCAAACTCAACCTCGAGCTAAAGGAATGTATCGAAAAAATTGGGTGGGCTCTGTAATTATTACCATCATGGTGGTTCTCTGATAGCAACTCAAGAATACCAGGAGCGTGGAATTCTGTTTCAATGCAATCTCTAGGATCACGAATCCGACGGGCGGTGGCTGAAGCCAGCCCTTGCACATAAACAGTGAGCAGCAAAGGGCACTCCGTGTGTGGTGACGGCCATTGGAACTGATGTAATTGTTCTTTGGCTCTTGCTAAAGTTCCATTAAGTAATCCTACATTAGATGGAAGGACAAAGATGACTTCTTCGGCTCCTTCAAGCCTGATTTTTATCCCTTCACCTATAAGAATTCGTTTTAAACCAATATGGGAGGCATTCAGCTGCACAAGTGTCATATTATTATGTATCAGAACTAGCAGATATATGCAACTAAATACCAGAACTAATAAGAAGGTAATATTGACATTTTCTTTGATGATAGAAGGAAATATCAACAATTAACACAATAACTCATGAAACACAGGAGAGAATAACCAAATATGCAGAGCAGTTACATCCAACAATGGTACAAAGCTACAACGACCAAATGCTATAAGCCCTATATGTCAAAACATAACTAATGTGCACTTCAGCTGCTCAACATGAAGCAGCATAAAAACCCACAACACTTTAGAAAAAAATAACTAAAAGATTAATGTCGTTCACAAACTAAAAGATGAATGCACCACTACCCATCTCATTTGCTACTTCATACCCTCACTTGGAAATGTATTCCTGATATTCACAAGCATTTATGTACCATATCTCCGTTTGAAAGTTATTCAAGCAAAGGGGAAAGACTGTTCACTAAAGTTCTGAACATGCAATTTTCTCCATGAAGATTGAAGTTGCGCACCCTGTTAATTAAAAAGTTTTAATGGCAATTTGAATCTGAATGGGCACTTGAGAAAAACCCCTACGTTTTGAGGAGACAACTGAAAATGCAAGACAAATTTAGGTAATTACTAATATCACTACAACTTTTTTCTTTCCAAAAGGGTAGGGAGAAGCGACGCGTACAATCTCACATAGGCAATGACACCCCAATTATACTTTTGCAGGTGTAAAAGAGCAATAGAAACGGACGTTAAAATACTGCAGAGAAAAAAGAAGAAGAAGAGAGAGAGAGAGAAAAGGCAGAACACAACACACAGCAGATTGTATGGATTTCCTCAATCGACATATTCATTCAACCATCAGATAAACCCTGTGCGTCATCAGAAAGAAAAAAAGAAAACCAGCTACGATAATAACAAGATTTCTATGTCAATTCAAGAAAACTAATTAAGTTGTATCAGTGAGCACTAACAAACGAAAGCTGCACCATAAACTCACCGGCAAGCGTAGGGAGAGATCGTGATCCCCAACAGCCAGCAATTCAAGCGGCCCCTCCAATTCAAGCACCTCGACATCACGCCTCGGGCCAAGAGTCCCACTCTCGGCGAACGAACCGGACCCTACACCACCGCTCCGTCTCCCGACCTTCTTCCACGCCACCGGATCGTCTGAGAAGCGGAATGCCCAGAGCTTCTCCGCAGTGCGAACGTAGAACTCGAAATTCTTGGAGCTCCCGACTCTAAGAAGCCCAATATCCAACCCCGAAACCCTAACCCTCTCAAGATCCCACTTTTCGCTGGCTGCAATCGACTTGACCACGTCCTGATCCAATCAAGGTCCAGAACTTAGGTCCAATAGAAGGAGACGGAAAAGACGATGGAATGTTCGGCTTACCTCGAGGAAGGCGGCGGGGGGGGGATCAGGCATCGTCAAGGACGACGAAGGCGTGCAGCAGAGGGAGAGGAGGAAGAGGATGGCGCGGGGAAGGCAGGAACTTGGTCCTCTCGTCACTCGAGCCATGGTCTCCTCCTCCGCTCCTCGGAGCAGTGCTTCGGCGGTCTGCTCCGGTTGCTGCTGCTGCGGTGGACTTGTGGAGTAGGGGGCGGTGGGGGTGAACTCTCGTCGTTGGATTGTGATCGGAGGGTGGACGACCGTGCTTAAAACAACACACCGGTTATTATTTGTAGTTTTATTTAATAGAATCGGATGCTTTAAAAGGTCGGTCATTCTCATTCCTTCCCTGGGCTTTCGCTGGAATCGATACAGTCGCATACACGGGAAACAAAACTCTGACGCCGACGGCATGGGCCATGGGTTTTAAAACGTGAAGGAAGCCGCTTTGAACGCATCCTATCGGACTCTCGGATTCAAGCGTAATTATCAGCCCATTATTACTTTCTATTGGTCTGTCTCTGCATTTAATACGATCCATCAATCACATGTAGGACGTACGTGAAGGTGTTTCTTTCGGAGGGTCTCTTCTGTACGTGGGACCCAAGTTAATTACGATCATGAGTGTTTTGGTATGGTGTTGTTCTTAAAACATTTTCCCCGTTCAACAATAATAATAACAGTGTTTCCAATCAGTTAAGACCGCTGGATCGCACTATGATGGATGATTTATCCGAGCACATTACGATCGATTCGAATGTCAATTTCATTTAATTCTGCCCCACACCTTACCCAAAAAGTCCCATCAATTTTCCGATTGTCTAGAGGCGGACGCGTCTTTCCATGCACGAGTCAAGTCCGGCTTCTCGTTCAAGGAGTGTCATGATTTGGTTTGAACGAGCTGACGGACATTTGTAGGCCAGCCACCTCACGCCATACACACTTGTACTTGTTTCCCTTGTTTCTGTGCCTCTTTCTTGTACATGCAGATCCAGCATTAATATATACATATATATATATATATATATATACCTTAATTAAGCGATTCACTAATTAGTTGGTCGGTATATTATACAAGTATATGTGTGAGCATATTTCGTATTCATATATATATATATATATATATATATATTCCTACGTGAGCATATATGCCTAGTATCAAGGGGTGGGGCGGGGCACGGCAATATGTCGGCTGCATGGACATGTCTGGCATCAGGGGGCCGGCCGGTGTATGTAGAGCTTCGAGGTACGCGTCAGTATGTATATATATATGTATAGCAAATGTATGTACATGTATGTACGAGCTCCGGTGTATGGTACGGATCGAATTAGTGAAGAATTGAAAGAAATCGTAGCAGCTGCCCGGGAGGTACTCGGTCAATAAAGCTGGCATACGTTACTTTGTCAGGCTTCAGACATCTTCTTAGGGCTGGCTGGCTGGCTGGCTGGCTGGCTGGCTCGCTCGCTCGATCTTCCCATCCCGATGGAATGGAATTTGCAATTTCACTGACACCACAACCACACTCGATAGACCATAGATTCCTCTCCCTCTCTTATTTATATGCATCTAGCTGCTCCCTTCGTCCATCGTAATAATTAAGATGAGGAGATGATGATGATGATGCAGGAGCTGCTGGGTGGAGGAGGAGGAGGGGGCGGAGGCGGTGGCGGTGGAGGAGTCCTGATGCCAACCACGAATGATGGAGGCGTCCAACACGCCTCGTCTTCCTCATCCGCACCCTCTCTCACCACCACCCGCGCCGCTCCGTCCGAGACCCACAACCTCAGGTGCCCCAGGTGCGACTCCTCCAACACCAAGTTCTGCTACTACAACAACTACAACCTCACCCAGCCCCGCCACTTCTGCAAGACCTGCCGCCGATACTGGACCAAGGGCGGCGCGCTGCGAAACGTTCCCATCGGCGGTGGCTGCCGCAAGACCAAGACCACCGTCGGCAAGTCCGCTTCCGCTCCCGCCTGCAAGGCCAAGTTGGCGTATGCGGCGGACATGATGGCCGCCAAGGTCGGCCAGGACCTGCCCACCCCTTCCCACATCCTCCGCACGTCCCCCCAGACTCCCCAACTCATGGCATTGCTGAGGTACGCCCAGGCTTCCAATCACGCCAACCTTTACGCCACCTCCGACACACCACACCCTCTGCCATCCGCCGTTACCGATACGGATTCCAGCCTCCACATTCCACTTCCACCCTGGAACAACCGCCACCATCCCCAACCACATAGCGCCTTCCTTCTTCCACCTGGCGAACACCAACAACTCACCGCCCCGGCATTTCACGACACGTACAACCTGCGGCTCGGCTCCATCGGTCACAACTCCCAAGGACCACCACCTCCTCTCCTTCCTGCCACCACCCCTACCCATCTCGCATCATCATCGTTTACCGCTGCAGCGACTTCGCCGAGCAATGGTGCTGCTTCCGTCATGGAGCACCCTCCATTAGGCAGAGGCGGAGGAGCAGACCTGGGCTGCTGGAGCTTGCCCCTCTGCTGGCCCGACATGCCTGCTGGCGCTTTCCCTTGATGATGGATTGTTTACTCTGGGAGATGACGCGACGACGATACCGACGCACTCGATGTGGTTGTTTTCCATCTCGTCTACGATTAATAATATATATATATATAGATAGCAGTACGTAGGAATAGGATGCAATGGTGTGTATCAGTTCTGTTTAATTTTATTGGTATGAGGATGCCTTAATTGCGCAAGCATCAGAGTCTTCTCGGAAGGGTAAAGTATCTGTACGGAGTATTTGTTTAAAAGTAATATTTTTATTTTTTACTATATATTAATATATTTTATAATAATATTTATTAAATACGTGACCGAATTTTAAGTCATATCATCGAATTAACGGCAGCGTTTAGAATCACCGAAGTAATATTTCAAAAACATTTCCTTAAATTTATGATCTTAAATTTAAAAATAATTATAAAAAAAACAGCGTCAAAGTGGGAAAAAGATAACAGAGTTACAGAGGCCGGGCTACACTCATGGCAGATTGGAAATAACCAAAACCTTGGGAGTGGTATGCTTGAAAGAAATCAGATCCAGAAGAGCGTACGTACGCCACGAAGGAAAGGTTAATAACGGTCACGGCCCCCTTTTTGAAAAAAAATTAATAACGTTGAAAAAAAGACTTGTGGTATCAGTAGTACTTGTAAAAGTTGAAATTATATATCATCGCCAAAAATACAACTCCACCTCCGGTAGATATTTTTTTTAAACTTTTTAAAAATTCAAATTTTACCTTTAAAGACTAGTTTTTTATAAATGTTACTAACAATATTTTAAGAATCTATTTTATTAAAAATATTTTTTAAAATAAGTAAAATTATTTGTAAAATTTCAATTTTATAATTTTATAATGTTAAAAATATTTAAATATAAATAAATTATGTCAACAAATACAGATTAATCTTACAAGGATTTTCAACCGTTATAATAAAATACTTTTAATTTCAAAAATTATAATATATTTAACCAAATTATACTACTCTTAGACAAATGCTCTTAATTTAATCGTAGAAATGACTTTTCTATCATGCAAGAAATCAACTATATTGAAGTTAATACTCTGAGATTTTGAAACCGTCAAAAATTAGAAACATATAAACGCATCCTTATTACTTAAACGGCGATCAGGACCGCCTGCGAAGCGGTTTTCCTGCAAAGCTTTTTTGCTTGTTCGTGACGTACCTTTATATTACGGAGCCTCAGTTGTGTTCGTGTAGGTGTAGGCGGATGAAGCGGCGAAGGAAGTGAATTCGTGGGTGGATCAAGAGAAGAACGGCCCAATTTCCGGACTTCTTCCGCCTGGATCAGTCGATCACAACACGCCGTCCATGTTACCGTGCCTCTTCCTCCTAAGATGGACTTTGTGACCAGGGACGAATGTGTACGTATGAGTGTAGCAAGGCCCTTGATCCAGACCTGGGATGCTATATATACATGTGGATCATGGGCCGACGCAGCCCATACATCAACGTTTGTACCCAGTACCCCTGCTCTACGTTGAAAACCTAGAAGCTCCAATTTCATCCGTGTCTCCGAAGGACATCCTCAAAAGTACCTCGATTCCTGCACTTCTTCCTTCTCGGTAAAATGAGGGAGGTCGTGACGGTGCAGGTGGGGAGCTTCGCCAACTATATCGGCTCCCACTTCTGGAATTTCCAGGTTTGTAAAGCTTTGGACTTGCTATTTTCCTTTCAAGCGACGACGAGCTTTGGATTTACTTGATTTCACGGTGTTCAAGGACGAATTGCTTGGTTTGGCCGAAGACCAGCATGCGGATCCGCTTTACCGGAGCCCTTCCATCAATATGGACGTACTTTACCGGGCCGGCGAGACGCATCAGGTGAGGTGAGGTCGGTTAATGTGTGCTTCGATTCATCAAATGTAGTGGCTTTTCTCACCTGATTGCTTTCTCTTTGCAGGGAGCACCTATGTATACCCCTCGCTTGTTTTCCATCGGTTCTCAAGGTACTTGTGTCGTTCATCACGTCCTACTGCTTCACGCATAGCTTATGTTTCACATTCCACTCGTATCTTTTTTTTCCTCTTAAATGCTGTCTTTTTTTTCTTCCACTATGACTATAAAACCAGTTCAAGTGAGGTCGAAAATTTTCGGTTGATTTGTATTGACACTTACTATGAAATGACGGCTGATTATGTTTACCGTTTCGGTGTGCCATCGTTATCCAACTGGACACCTTCACTTCTCACAAGCTTTTCTTGCCGAGCATCAAAGAAAAAAATTATCCCTAGTGGAATTCTTGGATACGAACGAGCTTTCCTGGTCCAACGATTACAGTCACAATGCCTTCAGATTTAGTAGGAGGATTGCCTAACTAGTTTTTCTAGCTAGCAATTCAAATTATGTTAATTCTGCTATTATTTGTTGCTTTCACGTAGCACACATGAGTTGGGATTAGTTACCATGTTTCCTAGAATATGTGAGCTTAATTTAGCATGTACATTTTTATAATTTTAGCATTCAAAAAAAAGCTAAGTCTGTCTTTTACTTTTTCATTTACTTTTGGCAATTTTTGTTCTTGTATAACTCTTTTCCGCATCTATTGACATCAATCCCAACGTACAAGTGTATCAACTATTGTCTTTATTTACTTCTATGCTCTCACTTTCACAGGATCTCTTGGTTCTTTAAATTCCTCTGGTTCTTTATATGGTGATCATCCAGTATCAGATCCAGGAATTTTCACTTGGTGAGTTTTCCCTCTGTTTTACACTTCAAAATTGAGTAAAATGGACCATGTCTACACCAAAGATCTGTTGTGCATTCAGCATTAGGTAGAAATTCGCTCAAGTCAATTGTTTTTCAATTTCTCAGATTTTAGAGTCACTTTCAAGTAAAATGGACTATTTCAAAATGTTTTTGACTTTATTCTACTTTGTTTAGCGGTGTTATCTCTTTGAGATTACATGCTTACTCTATTGCATGAATCTCAGGAATGGAAAAGTTACTACACACGTTGCTGAACCTCATAGAAAAAACCTGTTTCTGAGAAGTCTAGATGAAGAGCATGAACAACCACATGGCTCAGAAAGTGGTCCTGTAAATGATGGAGAGGGACAAGTTTCAGAAAATGATATGGTGGAGTGCCTGGAAGACAATGTTCATTACTGGACTGACTTCTCAAAAGTTCACTACCATCCTAGGAGTCTGTATGAGCTATATTGCTCTTGGGTTGACATTCACGATTTTGATAACTATGGAATTGGAAGAGATGTTTTCTCAGATGGCTTGCAAGGGGGAGAGATGATTGATAGGTTACGGTTATTTGTGGAAGAATGTGATCACATTCAGGTGCCTAAATTTGTGGGCATTTATTTTGAATCATTCCCTGTGGTAGCTTTTCATTTTCATATCCTTTTCTTTCTCAAAGTTTAGATGGATTCACAGAGTTTCCTTAGTCCTTTAAGAATTCCTTTTTTACCATGGTGAATCTGAATCAAGATCATGCTCTCCTTTCATGGTAACTTTATTATGATACCTTTTTATATGATAATTTGTATAAAAATTTCAAGGATTAGACTAATCAAGAAGGATTCTAGGTAACAACTCTTGCACAGTAATGGTTTTTTTTAGATTATCTTTGTTAAAGTTTATCAAAAAATGTATCCTTATATGGATCCCAATAAGAGTTATGTGTTCTAAGTGGGTTTAGTCCAACATTGTTTAAGCGTGTTTTGTCCTCTTTGTGTAACCTCTATAAATAAAAGTCTTATTTGCTTATAAAGAATATACAACTTCCACCCTATTTCTTGTATTCTAACATGGTATTAGAGTTAAGTTTTAAGAGTCCAAAAGTGTGAACAAACTTGGTAGGGAGGAGGGAAACCCTAGCTGTCACCCTCCTCCCAATCACCACTGTTGTTGCCAGTCATCACCAACCTTCTTCGTTGGCTACCCTTGTCTCTCCCTATATGCAATTCCTCTCATGCTTTTGCCCATTCTCAACATCCTCGTATTGCTAATGTGCCCCCCACCACCACTGATGATTATTGTCTCTGCCTCTCCAACTCTACTTTCCTTTTTGTTGACCATTTCCTCCTATCCATCCAATGTCTCCAACAATGTTAGCCTTCTTCCAACCTTGCCACTGATGAACTCTCTCGACCACCAATGAATTGCTCCACTGTTTGTGGAAAAAGGGTTATATCTATAACCAAGGTATCACTTGCACTTCTATTTATCAAATATGTGCTCTCATTGACGCAACTACCATCAACACTTTTGTTTAATCTCTCAAAACTTTCACTCCCTCATGCCTTGGGCTGAAAGCTTCCTTGTATGCGTCAACTACATTATCCTACTTTGTTGACTCCATCAACCACTCAAAGGAACTCATTGCTACCTACACCCATTAGGGCTGCAAAGCCAAGATAGATGGTTGTAGTTGAAGGGGATAGAAGGAGAAGGGAAAGAAAAAAAAAAGGAAAGAAAAGAAAAGGAAAAAAGGAGGGGAAGAAGAAGAATCGAGAATAATGGGAGAGAGAAAAATGGTGGACGTTCAAAAAAAAGGGAAAAAAAAGTGTTTAATACTTCATTACTAATTTCTAATCAAATTTATTGTACTTTTTTTGTATAAGTGTTGACATTATAGTAGTGTTGCTTCTTCAAAGTTGTGTTTTCCATAAGTTTAGTCTTAATGTTGGACAATGTTATTATCTTTACTAAATGATTGATAATGACTGTATTAGTATTGTAGGTGCATATGTGCAAGTTTTTTATTATGTGCAGGTATTTGTATGTTAATTGAGTCTTATAATATCAATAATGAATCAATTTATTAGTACATATGGGTGTTTGTATGTTGACTAAGTTTAATGATGTCAATGACGAAATAATGTGTACACTTGTTAAAGTATAGTCAACTAGGGTTTGACCATTTTTCCTTGCTTGTACAACATTATTACTACATCTTGTTAGTGTTTGTTTGTTTATGTCTCTTCTTATTTAGTTTATTATAATTTATTTATGTATGAGTTTGGTGCAAGTTGGATATTCCAATTTGAGGGGAAATGCTAAAGTTTATAAATAAATAGATCCTTATATGAATTTTAAGTAGGATTATGCATTGTAAATGAGTTTAGTCACATTATTTGATTGTGTTATGTCTTCTTTGTGTAGCCTTTGTAAATAGAAGTCTTATTTGTTTATGAATGATATAGAACTTCCACCTTATTTCTTATATTCCAACAATCTTGTATGATCAATGGTTTTCAATGTATTCTTTTTTCTGGTTATGCAGGGTTTCCAATTCATTGTGGATGACTCAGGTGGTTTTTCTAGTGTTGCTGCAGATCTGTTGGACACAGTAGCAGATGACTACGGAAAAATTCCAGTACTACTTTATTCTGCAAAAAATCCTGTTTCTTATGCAAACATTGCAAGCAAAAAGCTAACCGTGTCAAGAACTCTACATGATGCCATATCATTTTCAAGACTTTCATCCTCTTGCAAACTTATAGTGCCTGTTGGTTTGCCATCTCTCAGTAAAAGTATGCTTCTTTATAGTCATACATATGTACATACATAGATGTCTACCAATGTATGTATATGCATCTGCACTTATGCTATCTTGTGTGCAAATTATGTTTCTTTTGATGAGTTCTAACTTGGTTTTTATTAAAACATGATCAGATATTTTCTTTTAGATCATTACTGAGGTTCTCAAATATAGTCCTAAAACTTCCTCAAGCATGAAGTTCCACTCTGTGCAATCAAGGATATAGTTGGCATGAATTCTCACATACCTTTGTTGTTTTATGAACGTACCATATCTAATGAATTCCAGGTAGTCACACAAATAGTTTGCTCCTTTTGCCAGAAGATACCTCAAAGTGGAGGAGATTGACGCAAATACTTGGGTTACTTTTATTATTATTATAGATGATAGATTTACATAAGCAACTGACTGTGGCTTCAATTTTGGGGGAGCCGCATCTGCTTGCCCAAGTTTGGAACCATACCAACATCCACAGCCACATCCTCATGTGCAGTGTGGTGTATGTGTTGTTTTTGGGTGAGGGGATTTAGTTATATATCTATTTCAAAGTACGTTTCTGTTTTTATATCCATTTTTGTGCATGGTTGTGGTATTCTTGTAGTCATTCACTTTTATAAATCAATCTCACTAGTTTCAATATCGTACCATTTTCTGACTATTTAAATGTCTAACGAGGACCACTTTGTATTTGCATTTCAGGTAAGCTTTCTGCTCTTCTTAACATCAATGATGCAAAGCTTTTCCATTCCAGTGCTGTCTTTGCGGCTGGTATCCATTCTATAAGCCTACCTTTCCGTATGGAATCTCCTCGACCTACAACCTACTCCAGTCATGTTTCTGGTGCTGTGAACATTCATGAGCTTGTACAGATTTTAGCAGAACAAAGTAGGCAGAACATGGCTATCATTATGGATATTGCGATGCCAGCACCACCTTTGAATGGTAGGTTTTTATGCTTAAAGAGACATGGTGGTTTTGGGATGAATATTGTGAATCTTCTATTTTCCCTCCTGTTCATCCAGTTGATCAACCCCATGGGCATCTTCAAAGGAGCTTGCATTCATTGACTGCCGAAATAGCAGAGGATGCCGAAGACTTGCTGGCAGTCGAATCAGTGGTTGTTCATGGGGCTCTCTATTCAGGTAGTTATTTTCCATCACTCCTTGGCATTTGTTTTTGATTTGCACTGACGAAAACACGAAGACCGGTGGAAAACTTAAACATGATTTGTCTGCTTTCTATGGTTTTTTTTTTGAAACTTGTTTGCTTTCTATGATGTGCCTGTCTTTTGTCTTTTGGGCTTTCTTGAGCAGGTGGCCATCGACCTTCGGTTTCCGACGTGCAAGATGCATTTTGGAAGGGGTATCAGAATGGATGCCCAAGGCCGATGTTCTCCCATCTCTCAGCATCTGCTTGCCCCCTACCGGTGCCTCTTCCCTTTCCTTCGATTTTCCGAAGCCTTGTTGGTCAACATGGGGAGTTGGGTGCCCGTACAGTTGAAGGTGTTCGTTCAAAGGGACCACTTGAAGTAAATTCCATTCCTATGGCTGCAAGACTACGTTCCAGTAGTGCGATATTACCATTGCTCGAGAAACGGCTGGAGGATCTCAGGAGATATGGCATAGAAAGAGGAGCATATGGTGCACAAATTCTAAGGAGTTGGGGGTTTTCCGAGGATGAAGTGGAGGAGATGGGCGAGACACTGTCCAAAATGGTAATGGCATTAGATCCACGTCGTGAAACGTCTTACGACTCGGATTAGAATCCAGCACTTGCTTGTAACAACAATTTTGATTACCTTTCTTTTCCTGGTGTGATGCGATACTTATTGTGTGTGAAAGGAGTGGATGTAATTTACAGAAGGTGCTTCAATATCGTCAGAGATGGCTGCCATAGGCATCTGAGAAAAGTATCAAAACACTTTACATCGACTTGTTATTCTTGATAAAAGAAATTAAATTACCTCAAGAACCAGCCATCCGGTATGGGGTGCGGCCGTTCATTGATGGCGCCGCGCACATGTTTGGTTCCATTTAGCTGAAAATTATAATAAGCTGACTTGACAGCGCATCAATAATTTTAAGGGTTTATCTAAACCAGCATTGGTTACGAAAATGTCATCGAGCCACAGGTATGGTTGACCAACATCATCAACGTCTTGAGCAAGTGTGCTTCTTACCTCGCCACACCCACCACGACCACCATTGGTTGGGCATTCGGTGTACGGCGGTGTCCTGCCGCCAACATGAATAGACGTCCCTCCGCCTCCGCCTCTCCGCGTTTTTCCATTTTTGGTTTCTCGTGTTGCACGATTCTCTGATTCCGCCTGCGTCCCCCAATTTACCTTCCCTCCTCGTTCAGGTTTTTCCTTTTCTTTTTCGCTCCCCAACCTTACGATGATAGTGGAGAAGATGCCAACGGCATTATCGAACGAGACGTCGATGGGGGAGCCTGCCGACGGCGGCGACGACGACGATGACGGAGGCGGGACTGCGTTCGATGCGGCAGCCTGGAAGGAGAGAGACGAGGCGTTCGCGGAGATGGATCCCAAGGGGAGGTACGGGCGGTACTTGATGCTTCTCGGGGGAGGATCAAGGTGTACAGGGGATTCGACCTGGTGGAAGGCATCGAGGTCGCCTGGAACCAAATCCATCTCGTGAACTTCGCGGATGAGGAAGGATACGTGGACACTAAGCTTGCGGAAACCCGCTTCCTCCGCGCCGTCCACCATCCGAATATACTCAAGATCTACGCCTTCTGGGTGGACTCCCACAACTGCAACATCAATTTCATCACAGAGATCTGCACCTCCGCGACTACCGCCTGAGGCACCCCCACGTTTCCCTCAAGGCCGTGAAGAAGTGGTCCCTCCAGCTCCTCCGAGGCCTCGACCACCTCCACAGCCACTGCCCCTGCATCATCCACCGGGACCTCAATCCCAGCAACGTCTTCATCAACGGCAACACCGGGAAGGTAATGATCGGGGACTTTGGCCAGGCGGACGCCGTGGCGAGGAGGGGGATGGCGATGCACGACCTCGTCGGGACGCCGGAGTACATGGCGCCAGAGCTGTTCAGGGAGGACTACACGGAGAAGGTGGACGTGTAGTCGTTCGGGATGTGCGTGCTGGAGCTGGTGACAGTTTTTGAGATTCCCTACTCGGAGTGCGGGAACTTCATGGTGATCTACGGCAAGGTCATGGCCGGGATGAAGCCGAAGGCCTTCGACAAGGTCACCGACCCAGAGGTTAGGACCTTCATCGAGAGGTGCATCGCGCCGTGCGACCAGCGGCCGTCCGTGTCCGAGCTTCTCCTGGATCCCTTCTTCGGAGGGGTAGGAGGGTGACGAATGCGCGCGTACATTTCGGCGGAACATAAATGGCGGGAGAGGGGAGTGCGGAGCTATTTGAAAAGGGAAAATTGATTAAAAACAAGAAAACCAGTCATTGTGCGTATCGTTTTACGATGTCATGCCTGCTTTGTTTTGTCCTCGAAGCAAAATTCATTTGCACGGTTACTTCGGTTGCATGTCTGGTATGTGTGGAGTGAATTCGCCCCGCTTGTCTTCCCGTGGAGTTCCGATGATCCGATGTTCACTCTCCTCGGTGGTATATAAATAACGGTAATAATTAATGTTTTACAAAATGATTGTTTATTTTGGCAACTCGATTTGTAGATTACCTCTTCGAACATCGAAGTCGATAAGCCATCGCATCGTAAAATTTCGTGCCCATAGGTGGTGACGCGTCGATTTCATTTTGTCACCGGACATTCGACACATTTCGTATTGATGAAGTAACTTGTGCTGCGATTGTCGACAGCGCCATGGTTTTGCCCTCTTCTCCCTCGTCTCGGCTCTCGCGATGGGCTCAGCGCCTCAGGCTCATCGAACAGAACACCGCCGTAATCAATACATCCTCATTGGTTGGTTGATCCGCCCGCCAACCCTCATTCAATACCCCCTCGTCACCCCCGTCCTCGAATCGGTGCACGACCGACTGCCGCTCACCTGCTCCAGCTTGCTTACCAACTGTTTTTGTCCTACACCTATTAAAGCCCTACACCCGCGTTCCTCCCCAACTCTTCCAATGGCCGCCGTGTTCTCCGCCCTCAGACGATCCTACCTCTCCCTCTACAACTGGGCGTTGTTCGTCGGCTGGTACTAAATTCTTTCCTTCCCTCTCCACCACCGTTGGATTTGCCGGGTGCGTCTGAGCCGCGTTCTTCCTCGTCTCCGTTTTCCAGGTTTCAGGTGCTGTACCTTGCGCTGAAGACTCTGAGGAACTCCAGCTACGCCAACGTCTACGATGCCGTCGAGAAGCCCCTGCAGCTTGCACAGACTGCAGCCGTCTTGGAGGTCAGACACACACACACCCCATTCCGATACTCTGCCTTTTCTTCGACGTCCTTGTTTTTGTTTTCCTCTTCCTTCCTCTTTTTCTTCTTCCTATTTCGGGAAGTTTCGATCTTCCTTTTGTTTATCTGATATTGATTGTTTCCTGCAGATTTTCCACGGGCTTGTAGGTGAGCTGGCGGCTGATTTTACTTATTTCCCGAGTGCAAAAACCAAAAAGATTCTCCTTTTCTTAATTAAATGGAGTACTTTTAACTTACTTCGATTTTTCTTTCTCATGGATTTGTTTGCGTCTTTCATGCTGTCTTATTTTGGAAAGGTCTTGTGAGGTCTCCAATTTCAGCAACCATGCCACAGATTGGGTCTAGGCTGTATCTCACCTGGGGAATTCTTTGGAGTTTTCCTGATGTAAGAGCTGAAAACTTATGATTTTGGTTCTTGAATCGTGCTTCTGATTTGTGATCGATGACTTCAATGATTGAGCTGATGCTTCTATTGATTCTTTACTTGCAGACGAGGAAACACATTCTCGTGAGCTCTCTCGTCATTAGCTGGTCTATTACTGAGGTACAAATAATTTGGTTTGTCAATCTATTTATCATACATCCATCAGTTTTTCTGTCTAACTTATGATTCCGCAATAAGTTTGTAATTTTGGTGTCCTCCACATATCACCATTAGTCCATCACCCATTTTAAAATTGAGAATTGGCTTGTTCACAACAACAATATCTATTCATCAATTAACTACTACATTGGTCACAATAGTTTTTATGTTGCTTCACTAGATGATGTTGAGTTCCTTCTCATAGGTATGGTGAGGTGACTCTAGTTGATGAATCATATGAGGGTTGGCATGCTCAATATTCAATAGTCTAGAAGTTGATTGAGAATCAAAACAACGTATCATGCACAAAGTATGATTGCTTTAACCCTTGACTTAAGGGCATTAATTCCTATTTGATACTTTATTTTGGATGATTGGGATGTGGACAAAGACCAAGTTCTAAAGTAAGGGATTTTAGGAATTTGGTTGGGTTTTCCATTCCTTGTTCTTTGGGGTGTGGGTTTTTTTTTTCTCTTTGGGGTATGGTCGAGTTAGGTCCATTTTGCACTTTTATGATTGTGTAGTTGTTTGATAGTGCAATTGAGTTGTTTTACGACAATTGTTTAATGTTGTGCCTAGATTGGTGAAGAAATCTTCACGAGACTTGCAAACCCATAATAGACTTTGTTTGCACCTTAAGATGTATGGATAAATTGGTAAATAAGTATTCATGGGGCTTACAAACCCATAATAGTATCCATTTGCACTTTGAGATGTGGGCACATTTATTTTAAAGTAGTTATCTCCTCATGCAATATGTATTGATGTTGCCTCAACTTCTGGTTGTGATGAGGGCATACTTGGTAGGTGCTGAACTATTCTTGCATAGAAAAGTGGAAGGGAACTTGCACATATGTATAAGAAAAGACTTCACTTATAACTAATTAATTTTGAACCAAAAATGATCTTTTGTATTGAATCCATGCATGTTCAACTAACTCAATGACAAGAACACTTGTAAGACAGGAAAAGGCTACAAATGGGGAGTGCTGAAATACTCCTGCAATAAAAACTTAAAAATTGTATTGCACATGTACAAAATAAGAGGCATCTCCTCCCATAAACAATTATTTTGAGTTGAATATTTCACATTTTTACAATAAGAAATGGTTGGAAAATCAATATATGCACCTCCATACAAGGGCTATAAGAGTACTTGCCAGGAGAATTGTTTGTCATTTTTACTATGACAACTCAGTCAATTGCACAACATATCGTGCATTGTTTATTAATCTAGATTTTGATCATGCTAATCATGCTATTACCTTATTTATGTTGCCTTGTATTATCAATAGTTTGATCATGCTAATCACACTTCACTCATGACTGCTTTCCATTTGATCTTTGTTAGAGTCTAAATATGTATTAGAGTTTGTGTTGTAAGTAGATTTAGTCTCACATAGGTTAAGTTATTTTGTATTTGTTATGTTACCTTTATATTCAAAAACTTATGTTTTGTTAATGAAATTTAATCTTCCGCCTAATTTCTTATTTCTCACATAATATCAGAGTATTAGGTTTTAAGAGTCCAAGAGAGAGAAAAACCTTAGGTAAGGAAGAGAGATTGTCACCCTCTCTCAACTGCTTACCACTACTATGTAAGGTTGTCACCACCCATCCCTACATTGATCATTTAGTTTGGGTTTCCCACCCACACCTTGCACCATTAACCTAGATTTTTTCCTTTCTTTTCCCTCACCTTCAAATACATTTGAAATTGTCTGCTATATTCAACAAAGTCGTTGACCTCTACCCTCTCCTTCTTGCCATTTTCTCCCCTAATCTTCCCTGTCTTGAGGTGTGCTAGGGTTTCCAGTAGGTGTTTTTCATCGTCTCCTTTACTGTTAGACCATTTGTTGCCTCTTCTTAGCCCTTGCTGCCATTATAACAAGGTTTTTGGCATTGTTAACAGTTCCTGTGACCCCTCTCAAGGGTTGATCTTTGGTGCTCCATCTTAAGTGAGGTCATCTGCCTTGGTTCTTGTCATTGTCTTCCTTGTCACACATGGTTCACTCTCCTCTCTTTTGGGTCATCATTGTCTACGCCCATTAGGGTTCTACACATATATTTGTAGATTGGGGGGGGGGGAGAAGGAGTAGAAGGGGGAATGAAAAAGGTAAAAAAAAAAGGAGGAGATTGGAGCATGAGTAGGTAAAAAGAAAAGAGAGAGAAAGTGAAAAAAAGAAGGGAGGAAGAAGAATTAGAAAAAATGTGGGGACACCTGAGTTTAAAAAAAATTAGTGGAAGTGAAAAAAGAGAGGAAAATGTCGAATACTTTATTATCAATCTATAGCTACTTTTGGGATTTGTGGAACACCTCACATTAAAAATTCACATTACTTTTGAGGTTTGTGAAATATCTTAAGTTAAAAAGCTACACTACTTTTAGAGTTTGTGGAACACCTCAAGTTAAAAATCCATACTATTTTTAGGGTTTGTGGAATACCTTAAGTTAAAAATTCACCCTTTAGAATTAGGTCAATACAATGAGATTCACATGTTGTCTAGTATAATGGATATTTCTCCATTACTTTTGTTTTAGTTTTTTTGAAGTTACTTCCATTGTCGGTAGCAATCCGTACAATAGTCTTAACCTCTTTTGCAGTCTCCATCATCAATCTATATAAAAACTTATAGTCTCTTTTCTTAAAAGACACATTAATAAACTCTCACAATAGATCATAGAAGTTATCAACTACTTTCTTGTGGCACTAATTCAGCCTTCACACATTATTGTACTCTTGTAGTTGGGCCACTACCTCCTTAGGATATTAATGTACGTATTGGTCGCACTCTTCCTTCTCTGCCTGCAAAAAGTTGCCAATCAATTCATGATGGGCTGGTGTATTAGTGAGAGGTTTCGAAAATCTTCTATTTACCAGCCTAACAACTCTCAATAGTGTCACGGGAGTGGTACCAGAGCCCAAGAAACTCCAACCTTAATTTCTTTCTTTGGCTGTCATCCTCTCCCTCCTACAGCTTTCCCACGTCCCTCACCTCCCCAGCACCATTCACCACAAAACCTACCTCCACCCATCCACAAGCCTCTCACTCCAGGCTGTGTCTACCTATCCTGGCCTTGACAGGACAATTATGAAAAATTATGGGAGGAAAATTATGAAATTGTATGCATAATTAGTTTAATTTTGGTAATTTGAAACAAACATCTTTGATATGATAGATTTTGTAAAAACTCAATGAGATTGTGTACAGTATTTCTATGAGAGTGCGTTCATAATCTCAATAATCAGGTTTTCAACCGATTATAAGATTGTTGTGTAGATTATGAGTTTTTGTTCTTATAATCTACTCTATCACGATCTCATTCAAATGTAATTTTTTGTAGATTTAAATAATACCTTAAAATCATGGTAATGATGAGTAATTGGTAAAATGTATATTATCTCAATTATGCACAATTTAAATATCCTATAATTTGAACAAACACATCCTAGGTGTTAGTTGAATGATTAAGGTAGTTGAAAAATGTTGAGTCGTGCTTCTTGCTAGGTTGACTGAAGTGATTTTTGCTGTCCAACTAATTTCAAGTTCTCTCATAGGCTCAGATGGGTGACTCACAGTTATTGAATTCAATGAGGATCAAAGTGTTGGATGTTAAGCAGTCCTAGAACCAATTAAGAAGCAAAGTGGTCCATTCTGCACAGAAGATGATCAATTAATCCTTACTTTGAGGAGGATATTTAGGATCCAATTTTGCATTAATGAGATATTTACATGATTCCCCTGGAAAATATAGGTGGTAGATGGGAGAAAAGTAATAATTGTAGAACACTTGAAGGACCAGAGTGGGTGATCATTTGCTTGCAAAGTAGTGTGACAAATGATCAGCCACCAGCGAACCAGACTGGGTTTTCCTTTCCTGTTTCTTAATGACAGGTTGAGCCAAGCCTCACATATTGTCATTTTGTATCTCTTTTTCTACAACATAGAAGATTTTTCTCAAATAAGCGGTTTCACTTATGTCATAATTAAGAGCTACTCATTGTTGACACAAGAAAAATTACATAAAATATTCCATATAGAGAATACATTCTCTCTTACATGTTTTTTCCTTTGTTTCTCATTTTCTTTCCTCTTTCTCTCTTTTTTTCTTTCACATGGTCTTCCTCATTTCCAATATTTTTTCTTTTTCATGTTCTGCTTCTCTATCATTAACACTAAATTGTTATTTTCGATAAGTGTGAAATTTATGAATCAAATATCCGTATAGTTCATCTTTTCTCTCCCCTCTTTCCTTAATATTTGCCTATTACCACATCCCCTTATATCCATACATCCCTGACAATATTTTGTGTCTGTGATTCCTAAGCATGTGCTTTCTCCTTGTTTTTGGCCTGGTGCCAAAGTTTAGAAGAGCTGTAAGTCATAAAATATGCACATCTGTAACAATGGAATGTTACTCTTCTTAGTCAAGTATAATAAAATCCTGAACTCTGGTAAGAAGGTTGTTTCCATTATGCTTTCATCTATCACAGATTATTCGATATTCTTTCTTTGGCTCAAAGGAAACACTTGGGTTTGCACCTTCCTGGCTATTGTGGCTCAGGTATGCCCTGCCAACTATACTAAATATTGTTTTGTTGCATACAAAGTGTCCAAATGAATGTAACCCGTTCAGGTACAGCACCTTCTTGATATTATATCCTACTGGCATCACTAGTGAGGTTGGCCTAACATACATTGCCTTGCCATTTATGAAGGTAAACACTTTTAACATTGGGTTGACTCTGTTTGATAACTTGTCTTTGGCTTTTGGTCTGTTTAAGGCATCTACTTGTTTCCACTTTTTGCTATTGCAGGTTTCAGATAAATATTGCATAAGGTTGCCAAATAAATGGAATTTCTCCTTCGATTACTTCTATGCTACGGTTCTTGTTCTTGGAAGCTACATTCCAGGCACGCAATCTTTGTTGCTTATAATTTAATTAAAAATATTCTATTTATTTGCAAGATGTTAATTTATAAAATTGGCATGGTTTTGCAGGCAGCCCACACATGTATGGTTACATGCTTGGTCAGAGGAAAAAAGCTCTCTCCAAGCAAAAGAAGGCGTAAGGTTTAATGGGACTGCTGTGTAGCGTGTGGCATAGAAATTCTTAATATCGAATTTCGAATGATTTTAAATTTTAAAAATATTTATCGAGAGATTGTAGCGTATTTTTGAATTGCTGTTGAATATCATTGTAATTCAAACCATCGAGAATGTTGG